>ML107414.1:23787-38042 GCA_003697995.1 Taxidea taxus jeffersonii | reverse complement strand
CTCGGTTAGCTTTTAGGGAATGACTGGTCAATTTGGAAAATGGAAAGAAGAAACAATAGAATCATTTCTGCAACCATTACAGCTTAGAGAACCTGACAAGTTCATAATCTCTGATTTGGGGGTAATATCTGTCAAGTGCCAAATGTATGTTATATATTATAGTAATGTATTATATATATATTATATGTAAATATATATGTACATACATGCTAAACCATTTTATTTATATATATATGTGTATATATATATACACACACACACACACACACATATATATATACCAAATTACGGTAATTGGCTTCCTTCTTACTAAGAGAGCATTTTTTTCCTCTTTCCTACAATTTTCATTGCTTCCCAAGCGATGTTTTCTTAGGGCAGTTTGATGCATGGGAATAGACACCAGTTGAGTTGATAATCCAGTAACTGTCTCATAAAAGCACTGAAGAATTTGGAAGAGCATGGAGTTTTGGGATTGAAACAGCAATAAAATAATGTGACTGCATTATGAACCAGGTGCTACGTTCTCACCTAATGTATCTTGATTCTAATTAGTTAAACAGCAAAATGGAGCCTTTACTTTTTGGCAAGGTTAAGTGTATGGTTGAGTGCGCTCAATACAGGTTAGGGATTTATAAACTCTTAATCCTGGTCCCAGGTCTATTATTGACTTTGGGAAAGTCGTTTAACCTCTTGTTTCTTATTTCTCTGGAGTAAAATGGAAGTCATAAAATGCCCCATCTCACTGGGATGCTGCGATGAATGTCACAAATGATGAAAATATGCTTTGCAAATTCAGTTGGTATCACAGTGCTGGTGTGAACCCTTAGCAAAGGGGCATGTGTCTGCTTTCACAGAGAAAGAACCCCTCGGCTTCACTCTTTGGCTCACCCTCCACCTTTGAATACGTCCAAAAGGTCATCCAGCCCTTCTTGCCTTTGTGTGAAGCAGACACAGTCATTTTAAAGATGTTCAGAAAGCATCTTACCTTTATGTCCTTCGGGAAGCAAGGACTGCTAAAGTCAAATTATTATAGTTTTGCTTATACCCCCCTCTAGCCTCAGGGTGATGGGGAAGGTATAGGGTTTGGGGAATGTACAGACAACGAAGCTTTATTATGTAGGAAGGAGATGATTTCTTTCTGGGAGAAAGGGAGCATTGGGCTAAAACCTCTTGCAAGGAGTTTTTCCTCAGTAGAGAGCATGAAAGCAGGAACGAGACAATTTTTCTTTTTTACTATATACCCAGAAGCTGGCACAAAGTAGCCATGCAATGATTTGTTAAAGGAAAAGTGGAGGGAAAAAATCAGCTTGTTTACCTGACATGCTAGCAGTCACACCAGAGTGCTTAGAAGCTGCATTTTCTAGGAAGATCTAAGTAATAAAATAATCAAGAAATAATGGAAAGTAGTACTAATAAATTTTATCTCAATTTGCATGTAAAATAAAAGTTTAATAATTAAAGAAATGAATTTTAACTTTGATCTCTGTTGGTTCCTTGGATTTTTTTTTTTTATCAGTTAAGTTTTTCTATTCGCCTAAATGCCCAGAACACACAAAAGTGAAGAGAAATGCTGGTTTAAACTTACATTGTAGAATTTCCAACTAAACCTAAGTTGCTCACATGGAAAAATGTAATTTTGGCTAGATGGACTTTATTCCTGCTTACTCCTAAGCATCGCAAATATTTCAAAATATAAAGATATAAAGAATAAATACAAATGCCTTTCAAACCTACTGTTATTTTGTAGAAAGAAGCTCAGTATTACTTGAGAACTGAAAACCAGGGTAGCTCAGTGGTCCAAGCTCTTCCAAATCTGGAAGGATTCCCTAGGCTCACCTACAGATGGTTTGTAGTGGGATTTCAACAGTGTTTTTCTTTCAGTGCTCTGGTAGGAAGAAGCAGCCACATTTCATGATTTTCTACCAACTTAACAGAAAGTTCTAGCATGAAAGAAGGAAGGAAGTTGGTATTCTTTCAGGAGATGAGTTCTGTTCTCTCAGATTACATGTCCCCAAAAAGCTATTGTGGAAGGGAACAGAGATTACTGCTTAGAAGAAAATGTAGGTTTAAAGCCATTTTCCCCAAAAAAAAAAAAAAGAAGAAGAAGATTTTTTTTTTTTTTAACATGACTTGGATCCATATTCAGTAAAGAGCTTTGCTAATCATTTTTCCTAATTACTTTGGCTAACTCATATTTGATGAAAAAAATATATTGTGAAAACTGCAGTGAAGTATAAGTTGCTCTCCCATGTAATTAGTTTGTTCTCAGAGCTCATTTTTATTACGAAAATAATTTGTGGTGGTGAGTTATAAGGGAGAGGCTCAAGCTGGAAGGCTTCAGGATAATATTTCCTCCATGAAACTTCTCTACCATGACAATTCATTTTATTCCTTGGAAGGCAGATATATATTTTACATCTAATTCCTGATATACAGACAAAACAAGCCCAGGCCCTCGACTGTCTGACAGCATTTCTGGACATTCTTTTATGGAGGGAAGGAAAGGCTTCAAGCATCCGTGGCCATGTGTTTCCTTCCAGAGGATCTGCTTCTGAGGCCCTGCTTCTCTTTCTTGCCTCTCTCTTCCTCCCCCTGCAAATTTGGTTACATCGGAAGTACAGAGCCTAGTGGAAGAAGGAAGGAGGGTAAAATCATACCCAGATATTCCTGGAGTGACTGCCCTTTGGGGACATTGGCTGGTGTGGTTCATTGTTCATTGACTGGTGTGTGGTCCATGGTTCCCTGAAGCCAAGAGGAAAAGTGAGGGGGTGCTTTCCTATTTTTTTCTAAAATCAGTCTTTCTGCCAGTCCTCTGGATCCTACCCATACCAGGCCCCTAGGAACTTTCTCTCAACTATTTTCAATTTTATCCTCCATTTGGCTCTTTCTCCTTTGTCTCCAAACATGATGAATAAGTTCATTTGTATCAAAAAAAAAAAGGACTTAACCTTACCAAAGTCTTCAAACAAATGTTCTTTCCCTGGTGCTCTTCTTTCTTTGTGACCCACTCCCAGACTTTTAGGTACTTTGCTATTTGGCCCTCTCCTATAATACCTTTATTTCTGTTAATTCAGTAAAAATCAGCTTGAAGTCTGTACAGCAGAGAGTTTCCCAAGTATTTCAGAGACCTCGGATTTTGGACAGCTCCCCCTGCCACTCAACCCCTCCCTCATGTATTCATTACAGAGGGGAAAATGTATTAGAAAACCCTGGCTAATAAAAATTCCACGTGCCCTCTGCTGATTGATTAAGGCTACTATAGATTTCATAACACTGCTGTAAGCATGTTTAATTGTATTAATTTCTAGCATTTTTAAGTACAACTCAGAAAAGCATTTCCTTATACAGTTGGCATTAGGCACGGAGGATTACAGCTTGCATGTTGGAGGGGATGATGTCATTTTCTTCGGCTCTGGATCTCTCCCATGCTTCACATGAAACCAGCAATAACTAGCAAAGGATTTACATGCTTATTTAGTAGCAGCTAAAAAAAAGACCTCCTGACCTTTATGCTCTTCCAGTGGTATTTCTTTAACTCTGAATATCATCCACTATTTCATAGTTAGGAGAAATCTCATTTTATTTTTTAAAAGATTTTATTTATTTATTTGAGAGAGAGAGTGTGTGTGAGAGAGAGCATGAAAGGGGAGAAGGTCAGAGGAAGAAGTGGACTCCCCACGGAGCTGGGAGCTCGATGCAGGACTCGATCCCAGGACTCTGGGATCCTGACCCAGGCCGAAGGCAGTTGCTTAACCAACTGAGCCACCTAGGCGCCCAGAAATCTCCTTTTATGTTCTTGTATTCTGTCAAATTATGCAGCCAGTTTGGATTTCTGAAATGAGGAAAATTGAGTGAAAGCCAGGGAGACCACAGGGAGAAAATCTGTTGCAAAAAAGAGGCATGTTTCACAATTGCTTTTCTCATAAAAGATGGTGCTGGCGTAGGATGACCAGGATTAGCACGCCATTTGGCATCACTGGGTGTTTTCCAAAATTCTGCCACTAACAGGAATTTGCAGGAGTCAACCAACCACATTTCACTCAATCCAACTTAGTAGTTTTTATATTCATCTTGTCTCAAAATCTTTAAATTTTGAAATACTTGGAACTCAGCTGGTTTGAAGTTACTGTTCACCTAAGTAAGATCTCTTCCCAAATCTTACAAACTAGGCAGGAATACTCAAAATATTTCAGAGGCCTTTGAATCTTACTTGAAGATGAGATTTTTTTTCAAGGAACACCAAGTACCTTCAAGGCATTCATTTCCTCTTTTAACAACCAAATGATTGTAAATGTTCTTACTCATTCATTACAAGAAAATATTAAAGGCTTTTACTCGGCCATATTTAATAGTGCAGTTGAAGTTACCTTGTGTACAAGTACCTTGTGTACAAGTAATAAAACTATATCTCTTTAGGGACACCTGGGTGGCTTAATCGGTTAAACATTCGAGTTTTGATTTTGACTCAGGTTGTGATCTCAGGGTTGTGAGGTCGAGCCCTATATTGGACTCCATGCTCAGCGGGGAGTCTTGCTTGAGATTCTCTCTCCCTCTCTCCCTCTCTGCCCCTCTCTTTCTTAAAAAAAAAGTTCCAGATAGCTGCACACAAAACTAATAAACATGGTTCCCTGTTAAAAAAAAAAAAAATATATATATATGTGTGTGTATATGTGTATATATATATATATATGAAAATGTGCTATAATACACTTTTTAATTACCTTACCCAATTAGTCTGAATTCACCACATCTGACCCTAGAGAACTTTTCTAGAAAGATATCTAAGCAATGGATTATTATTATTATTATTACTTCCCCACAATCCCCAGTGACCAGCAAATAATTCGGGATGTATGTTCCTGTCCTGTTACAATATCTACTCTGTTACACAAAATTTGTCTGCCTTCTAATCTATAACATTTTCATATGACCCTTCTTTCCTTTCATATGTAGTGGCATGAGTAGGAAGGGGGAGGAAGAATGAAATGGCAGCCCTTGGGGCAAAGCTTTCTGGGAGGAGGAGCAGCGAAGACTAATACAAATGTTTGGAACTGGGCAGATCCTGAGGGAAGGTAGGGCTGCGAGCCTTAGAACCAGGGGTGACCTTGAAGCTGGTGTGGTATCATGGGAGCCAGACTGGGTGGTTGGATGACAAGATCTAAGAAAAATGGAGAGCCTGGCAATTTTTGTTCCCAACAGTAAATGTATTCACACAGAATGGCCAACTATGACAAATACAGAAACAGTAGCCATTGAGAGAAAGAGAGGGCTATGGAGTTAGCCTCATGTGGGTTTGAGATCAGGCTCTTCCATTTATGATATGCTTTTTGGGGAACTTACTTAACATCTGTAAGCCTCCATGTGCTCATGTGTGCAATGAGGCTGATGATGCCTCCTTGCTCATAGGGTTTGATGATCTCGTGAGCTAATGTGTGGGGAGCAGTGCTTGGCACTCAGTATAAACTAGTTCTTGTCTTTATTGTAATAAAGCAGTCACATAGCTGCATTAAAAATGTTTTATTTGGTAAAACAATCACTCCTTGGCCTGGTCCATGGTTTATATAAGTGGAAGATCTCAGATTTTGAAGTCAGACTGACCCGAGTTCACATCCTTTGTCTACTTCTCAATCAGAACATAATTTTTTAAGGTTTTATTTATTTATTTGACAGGCAGAGATCACAAGTAGGCAGAGAGGCAGGCAGAGAGAGAGGAGGAAACAGGCTCTCTGCTGAACAGAGAGCCCGATGTGGGGCTCGATCCCAGAATCCTGGGATCGTGACCTGAGCTGAAGGCAAAGGCTTTATAAACCATTGAGCCACCCAGGCGCCATCAGAATATAATTTTTAATGTGGAGACTCTTACTCCTTGTGAGAATAGAGGATCCATTCTGCCTTTCTCAGATAGTTGTTAAAAGGATTAAAAGTGATACTAGTGGGCTTAGTAGGATTCTTTATTAAAGGTAGTTGGCATAGTGATTTTCAATCCTCAGTGAAATTTCAATTTCAGAATTTTTGTCATTCAGTGATTAACAGAGCCTAGTGTGGTAAGTGGGGCAAGTATCAAAAGGAAGAACCCAGGGGCACCTGGGTAGCTCAGTGGGTTAAAGCCTCTGCCTTCAGCTCAGGTCACGATCCCAGGGTTCTGGGATCGAGCCCCACATCAGGCTCACTGCTCAGTGGGGAGCCTGCTTCCTCCTCTCTCTCTGCCTGCCTCTCTGCTTACTTGTGATCTCTGTCAAATAAATAATTAAAATCTTAAAAAAAAAAAAAAAAAGGAAGAACCCAGACTAAGTAAGGATGTCCACAAAGTGTCATGATAAAGTGGTAGTAGATTCAGCATTAAGAACTTGGAATGTCAATGAGTAGAGTTGGAAGACTATTCTCCATTATATTAGTATTTGTAACTACTTGAACTCAACACAGGAAATAATCTAAATGGTGTGGACAGAGGCAATATTCTAAAAGCTTAATAACACGGCTATTTCAGGGTCAAAACTCAATAATGTTTATGATCTATTTTAATTGAGGCATAGTTCACATTTTAATAACATAGCTCTTTCAGTGTCAACACTAGATCTGTCTGTGACGCATTTTCATTGTGTTCAATGGCTTTTCTCGTAGTTTCATCCCTGATTTTCTTTCCACTTAGAAATGTGTTTCTCTGGATCTTAACAAGGGTTGATACGAACAGATTTCCATTTGGGGAAATGTTCTAAAAAGTTGTCCTCTCCCGTGTGCACTCATTTCACGGACATCAGCTAAACTCAGCACAACTTCTGGAAGCGCAGGGATATGTTGACTGCAGGGGAAGAGTGCAATGTCAAGTTTGATTTTCTGGGCCTCCTCAGTGATCCTGGAATAGTCCTTCAAAGAAGAAGTGCCTCTTGGGCTTAGCCATGATTTCAAAATCTCTGTGTAGGGTACCTCATGTTCTTTGTCAGAGTTCTCACCCCACCCCCTCTGCCGTCACCATCCCGCACCCTCCTGCAGTCCCCTGGCTGTTTACCACTGGTCACAGCAGGACTAATGGAATCCAAGCATCTCTGCATGGTGGGCTCCTACGAGAATACAGCAATCATGCCTGACCATTACCCCCCAACAAAGGGAGCAGAGAGGCGAATCAGAGATAGTTCTGCCTTTCATGCAGCCATTCTGATTCTCAGTTGGCTTTTGCCGATTATCTCCTACCCCCAACTACTTAAACTTGCTCTTATTTTCATAGTTGATGTAGCTTTACATGTTTACCTTCCTTTGTAGCGTGGGACTAATGTTTTCTGGAAAACCGGAAGTTAAAACCTCTCATTTAGGATATACTGCAAAGGTATATGTGTGGTTACCAGGCATTCTGGGCTACACATTATATACCCGTCTTACTCTATTCTTCCTGTTATTTTTTTTTTTTAAAGACTTTATTTATTTATTTGTCAGAGAGAGAGCAGGAGTAAGCACAGGCAGACAGAGTGGCAGGCAGAGGCAGAGGGAGAAGCAGGCTCCCTGCTGAGCAAGGAGCCCGATGTGGGACTCCATCCCAGGATGCTGGGATCATGACCTGAGACAAAGGCAGCCGCTTAACCAACTGAGCCACCCAGGCGTCCCCTTCCTGTTATTTATTTTTTTTTTAATTTATTTATTTGACAGAGAGAGATCACAAGTAGGCAGAGAGGCAGGCAGGGAGAGAGAGGGGGAAGCAGGCTCCCTGCAGAGCAGAGAGCCCGATGCGGGGCTCGATCCCTAGACTCTGAGATCATGACCTGAGCCGAAGGCAGAGGCTTAACCCACTGAGCCACCCAGGTGCCCCTGTTATTTTTTAATCAGCATGAATTTCTAGCTATGAGCAGTTGCTTGATGGAAACAATAACATTATTATTTGTATTTTTCAGGTGGAGAGACTGAGGTCCCACTGTGTATTCTGTGTCTTATAGACAGTTGGAGCCCAGATCCAGAGCCCCTGGGTGTTGCCCCAAAAGATCACACTACTTATCTGTGGAAGACTCCTCTTCATTTTCTTTTTAGGTAAGGTCTTTTTTTTTTTTTTATTAAATCCTAAAATAAACATTCATCATCTTAACCGTGAATGAATTATTAACTCAAGGCCTATCTGTAAAACTTGACTTCTTGATTTATTCCTGCCTGAGCCCACTGGGATAAAAGTTCTGTGTTGAACCTCGTGGTCTCCCTCCAGTGTGTGTGTGTGCTCTGATATGCAGCTGTTTTATTTTTTTTAACCATTCTTTCATTGGGCTGCGGGCAGTGCCACTGGTAACATGGGTTGCTTTTCTGGGCATGTTCTGTATTCCCTTTAATGCCTGCCTCTGTGTTCAGACTCCGGCTCGAAGCTATCCTAATGACTAAAGAATAAGAAAATGTTCCAAGAATATGAACTTTTAGCAAATGATATAAGGTCCTTGGTAGGTATCTGATGACTTTGTCTATGGACTGAATAGAATGAATAAAATGTAAGAGTCTCTTTTAGGCCTGTCCCGTAATATGATTTTAATCAAAGTCAGGTTCCCATAAAAGTAGCAAAGTAAATTTGCCAGTTTCCTTGAAGTCCTTTTGCTTTGCCCAGAACAGCCTCCTATAGGTGGACTTGTGAGTCTGGAATGAGACTGGGGTGACCCGGTCTTAAACCCCGGCCTTAGCCGTGTTTATTTGGTCCGCATTCTGATCATAAATCCATTAGTTCCGTATTCTGCCCTAAGAAAAGCAATTTCCATTTTGAGTTTTCCCCCATTACAGAGGTCCTCATACAGTCCCCACCCCACCCCCCATTCTGACACCCACACTGTAAAATTTTGGTATTTGATGCGGAGGGAATTAGGAAAGGGAATAGATAGATCCTATCCCAGTACAGTCTTTGTTCAGCTCGATTTTTGCTGTATTGAGTAGTGTGAATCAATACTCAGCCATATTGCAGAGCACCTAAGAACATCATTATCTGAAGTCGTTGAACTTAGCTTCACCAGTGCCCCAGTGGGGAATTCAGGGCTTTTGTGTTTTCACCACCTCTTCCCCAGGAAGTGCACTGAGGAATGCAGGAGTCCCAGGACTTGCAAAATCGCCTCCGAATTCAAGGGACCAGAGCTGGCATTTCTTTTCTTCCCGCAAAGTGACAGTGTCAGTGGAGCACTGTCAGATTAAAGAGGGCGTGTGCATGCTGGATTTTGTGCAACTACAGAGCTAGTTTATTCTTGGCCAGAAACTGAACTGGCCTCCGAAAGGGAATTCAGAAGTCCTCTTAGCGCCTGGTGATTTACTCCGATTTCCCGCTGTAGGCATATGGATTCGATTTTCTGCTGTCTCTGTGAATACTGTTGTGTCTGTCTCCCTGCCAGACCAGCTACCTTTCTCACCCCAGAGAGAAGCCAGAGATCAGACATTACTACAGTCCCATTAGACACCGTAAGGGGAGGGAGCAGATCTGGCCGTCAAAATGATGTGTGTGTTTGAATCTTGAAAGAGCCAGGCTAAACTTAGAGTCAGTGGGCTCCCATAAATAACCCGTGTCCCCCTCTCTTTGTGTGGTTTGGAATGGAATGCCTTTCTCTTTAGACTTGTACAAGCAGCCAGAGATCAAAGAGTCAACCGTTTATGGGTGCATAGTTCATTACAAAGTCATCGTACTCAGCAGGAGGACTCTGGCTGAAGCACAAGTAATTTTTCTCCCATTACTATTTTGTTGCATGGATTGGGGTTGGAGGGCACAAAAAGACCTTGCAACAACTTTAAATAATTAAAAAGAGAGAGAGAGAAAGAAGGGAGAGAACGAAAGGAGGGTAAAAACTAAACTGACATCTTTTTAGGGTATGGTATGTGGTAGGAGGAAAGAGGAAGTAAAGAAATTGACCCAATACCACATGGAATGTGGTTCAGGAAGAATAATAGAAGGCAGAACAGTATCCTGTGTAATTGACTTACCCTTGGGTAAGCATTACGGAGAGCCTTTGATAAGCAGAGCAGAAAATACACAGAGATTTTTTTTTTTTAAAGCCCAAACTAGATAATGTATTTGAAAAACAGGCTTTGAACTAGTTTGGTAGAATGTGAAGAATACATGTGTTTTAAATTATAGCATTGGTGGTGTTAGCAATCTTGGGACTGTGGATAATCACAAGGATACAAACTAATAACTAGTATGTATGCATGTGTCTACTGTGTGCCCCCTGCTGTGCAGTGTACACCGTAATCTTTCATCCTCCCAACCAGACACAGAAAGGCGTTGTGATCCTCATTTACACACAGGGAAATGGGACTCCACAAAGTCTAAGTGCTTTGTGCAAAGTTATGCAGTCATTAAGTGGTGAGCCCAAGATTTGAAGTGAACTCTGGAATGAAGCAGAAACTTAGTTTATAGTTACTGTGTCTGGCTCCTAACCGCCCCCTCCTGGCCTCTGTCGCAGGAGATGTGGGGGTCTTCTGATGTCCAAGCTTAGGACTTTTGTTCACAAAAGAGCCATCTCAATCTGTGATGGCCGCTCTTCCGGCTGGGGTAGATCGCCTCCATTCATAATGGCTGTCCTTACAGCCTGGGTAGATCGCCTGCCTCTAAGTCCTGCTTTCTTGTGTCCCTATTCCCCTTATCCACACCGTCCTACTGTGACTTCTAGAATTACCACTGACCATACACAGGTCTTCTGCCAGAAACGTGATGAAGAAATTGCTTAGAGGAAATACTTTGTCAGGTCTTTCGCATGTGTCAAGGGTGGTAAAGGACCCTTGCTGGACTTCTTGTTTAACTTGTATAGTATGTGAAAAATACTTTATTTGAAAGAAAATTCAAGGCACTGAATGATTTTGTCCATATGAGGGCCCTGTCACTGTGCTGCCGTCCATAGGTAGTCCGGCTTGCTGATGCCTCACCCTTCATACTGTATCAGTAGGAACGCTTGATCCGGTTAGGGACCATGTGTCTTGTAAAAGATCTGTCACATGCCTGATCAGTTACAGTGATAACTGAAGAACATTTCCTGAAATGTATTATTTTAACAGGTACCATGTTCTACTTTATGTTACTTTAAGTTTAATCAAAGTGTGAGTCTTAAAGAGAAAAAAAAAAAGGTGCGTGATATAATGCAAAGAATTCAATGCCTAGAGTCAGTAAAATCCCAGTGGCTAAAGTCTCAGTGGCTACGCAATCCCTGGGAGCCTTTGTCCTTGTCACTGATAAAACCTGCATCACAAGGAGGCCATGACATCAAATAAGTAAAATGAATGGAAAACCACAATGCTCTCCAAATGCTACCTTGTTTCTGTTCTTCTCAGTGATACTACCTTTTGTTCAACCCATCTCTTCATGCTGCTTTCAATAATAGTAGTTCAAAAGGGTCAGCGGGGTGCCTGGGTGGCTAGTAGTTGAGTATCCAGCTCTTGATTTCAGCTTAGGTCATGATCTCATGGTCCTGGAATCAAGCCCCACATCAGGCTCTGTGCTCGGGGTGGAGTCCACTTAAAATTCTCTCTGTCCCTCTCCCTCTGCCCTCCCCCCCCCCCAGCTCACCCTCTCTGGATATAAATAAGTCAAAAATAGAAGCAAATAATCAATGAATTCTTTTTTACCTATTTAATTGAAAAGCGGTTGAGAGTATCATCCAAAATCCTATGGCTCTTCCCCCCTCCACATTTTCTTGAAAGCTTTCACACGTGCAGTGTAAGAAATTATGAGTCAGCCTTCTCCAATCCTGACTTTAAGAGTTGCAGAAATCAGCTGCCAGGCAGCACATATGTTCTGAGTTCCATGAGAGGAAGAAAACACGTTTGCTGAAAAGAAATGGAAACCTTAAAACCAGTTGAGTCGTAATAAAGACACTTCACGTTTTGCTAACTTCTTTTTCCTCTCTGGTGCCTGGCTGCCTTTCTGGCCCTGGACAAGTGCTCTTGCTCCTGAGGCATCTGTCACCCCAAGCACTCCTTCCCTGGGGTGTGGGCTCCAGCTGGCCATGGCTGATGGGGGAAGGCACAGGAAGTGCAGAATGACCGAAAGAGGGGATTATGATGCAGAAATAATATATCAACAGTGAGTACTTCTTGAATGCAAGGCACTCAAAGGCTATAAATCCATTCTCCTATTAAGATCTAGTACAATTAAATGTGGTAATAAACTTTGGTAATAAATTACAGTCTGCAGTTGAGGAGGTGACTTTAGAAGGCTAAGTCACTTGGTCAAGGTCACAGAGCTAGTGAGCCAGGCAGAGGTGAATAATGAAGCCTCTTCACAGCATTACATATGGGACCTCCAGACACTGGAAAGGTATTTTCTTCTGGGCAATTGTCATCAACAGGCACGCCCATGAACCACCAAACATCTGAAGGGGAAGTACTTGCTAGCAAGTTCTCTGCCTCTATACTAACATGGTAGAAACCAGATTCAAACAAGTTGTGGGTTTCTCTTGGGGCGAAAGAAATCTATTACAAGGAAAATGAAACTCTCAACGTAGTGCCTGCTTAAGACACTTCAAACTCATTTCATGATGTGTTTGCCCTTTTTCACTTCTTACTGAAGCAGTTCTGTTCGTAGTCATTGGGATTGCATTGTTCTTGTGGATTGTTGGTCAGCGTGTTTTTATGCATCGAACCGTGTGAATAAAAATGGGTGTGATGGGGGACGCCTGGGTGGCTCAGTTGGTTAAGCGGCTGCCTTCGGCTCAGGTCATGATCCCAGCGTCCTGGGATCGAGTCCCACATTGGGCTCCTTGCTCAGCAGGGAGCCTGCTTCTCCCTCTGCCTCTGCCTGTGCTCGCTCTAGCTCTCGCTCTCTCTCTCTGACAAATATTTAAAAAAAAAAAAAAAATGGGTGTGATGGAAGAACCACGGCAGCCTCAGCCACAGAGAAAAGACTTTTCTAAACCAGTCTTTCTCCCATAACATCTGGGGACGTGTTTCACGTGGGTTTTCTTTTCCCAAGTATCCGATGGCATGACTTTTGTGTTCAGAGAGAATTGACAGTGACATTTCATTTGACCGAAGAAGAGCAAAGAAAAAGGAAAGAAACATTTCTACATTTAACAAAACCCAAAGGCAACTTGAAAAACACTTTGAAAGCTTATTTTCATTTTTCGATCTAAAGCAGACCTCAGGTGTTTCTGCAGACTGGTGGTGTTGGTTATAGTTCTTCTGAATCCTTGTGAGAAAGATCATGTTGACTTTCTGAGAATATTCCGGGATTCGTCATCACAATGGACTTTGAAACATGGTTTTAAACTCCCAATGAAATGGGTCACAATGTAAATCCTAAAGCAAAAAAAACCAATCCAGGTAAACCCAGGATTTTGGTTCCACGTCAGACCTCACAATTTGAAACTTCAGAAGTTCTCCAAAGCGAGACTTATCTCTGCACATGCTTGCCACAGACACCAACACTGTGGTTTCCTTGACCTCACTAAAACTCAGCTAGGAAGCAAAAGCTCAAAGAATACCATTTGTCATAAATCTCTTAGGATGAAGAGAAGGCCACCCATGAGAAAGCTGTTCCTCCGTCACAGAAAACTATGGTGTTTGATGGTAAGATAGTTGTCTCTTCCTTCTGGATTACTGGAAAGAATTCTATTTTGTGCCTTTGAATGAGGGATTTCCCTAAAGATAATACTGACCTCTGTGTTTAGTTGCTGGAACCCTGCTGGCCTGGGCTATAAAGAAAGGTCAGGGCTCTCAGAGGAAGCTGGAATATAATACCCATTATGATGAATTGTAACATAGAAGCACTCTGTAGGGACAAGAGAGTTCAAGACTTTTTAAATGCAGTTTTAACAAAAATTTCCATTTTGGTTGGGTTGAGCTGTCCCTGATGTCCAAATGCCTCAGTCAACAAAAAAAATGTATCTTTTAAAAATGGAACTTTTTCTGGGGTCACTGAGAGCAACCTAGCCCATAACATCTGTGTGATTTAAGTACAGTTGATCTTCACAGATTCTGTATTTGCAAATTCTCTAACTCAGTAACATTTATTTGTTCTCTCCACATCAGTACTTAAAAGAGTGCTTTAGTGGATATTCACAGAAAGCACAGAGTGGCAAATGATTTGAATTGTCCCCAGCTGAGGTCAAACAAGATGACGCTCTGCCTCCTCGTTTCAGCTCATACTGTGTACAAGTGTCCTTTTCACGGTCTGTTTAGTGCTGCGTTTTTCTCATTTTTGTGCTGTTTGTTGGTGGTTTCACTATTTCAAATAGCCCCAAGCGCAGGGCAGATGTGCTCTGTCATGTTCCAAAGCACAGGAAGGCTGTGGTGTACCTTAACAGATAAAATATGGGTGTCAGATA
>ML107414.1:0-18787 GCA_003697995.1 Taxidea taxus jeffersonii | reverse complement strand
AAAAAAAAAAAAGATATAATCTCAGTACAGAAACAGAAATTATTTTTGGAAGAAACAATTATTTATGTAGAAAATCCCAAAGAAGGAACAAAAAATTGTTAGAACTAATAAGCAATTACAGCAAGGTCACAGGATACAACATTAATATAAAAAAGTTAGCTTCTTTCCTATATACCAGCAATGAACAAATGGGATTTGTAATTAAGAACACAACACCATTTACATTAGCATCAAAAAACTGAAATAGTTGGTATAAATCTAACAAAATATGTACAGGGTCTATACGAGGAAAAACTGTAAGCTCTGATGAAAGAAATCAAAGAATATCCAAATAAAGGAAGAGAGGTTCTATATTCAAAATTGTTAAGATGTCAGTTCTTTTCAGATTGATATATAGATTCATGTGATCCCACTCAAAATCTCAGTAACTTATCTTATGGATATCAACAACCCAGTTCTAATGTTTACATGAAAAGGCAAAAGACCAAGAAGAGTCAACACAATATGGAAGGAGAAGAACAAAATTGGAGGACTGACACTACCCATCTTTATGACGTACTATAACACTTCAGTATTCAAGAGAGCATGGTATTAGTGAAAGAACATAAAAATAAATCAATGAAACAGAATCAGTGGCCCAGAATTAGACTCACATGAATAGCCAACTCATCATTGACAAAGGCAGTTCAGCGGAGAAAGAATTGTCTTTTCAACTCTGGGCATCCATATAACAAAAAAATGAATCTAGACCCTAACCTCACACCTTTCACAAATATTGACTCAAATTGGATCATAATCCCTAACTTTAAAACCCCAAACTTTAAAATTTCTAGGAGATAGCACAGGAGAAAATCTTTTAATTATTTAAGATTGGTAGCAATACTATTAACAATAGCAAAATTATGGAAGGAGCCCAGATGTCCATTGACTGATGAATGGATAAAGAAGATGTGGTAAAGGTGTGGGGAGGAGTAAAAGAAAAAAAAAAAAGGTGTGGTGTACATATAATATGGAATATTACTCAGCCATCAAAAAGAATGAAATCTCACCATTTACAACAACATGGCTGGATCTAGAGTGTGTTATGCTAAGTGATACAAGTCAGATAAAGACAAATACCATATCATTCTACTCATATGTGGAACTTAAGAAACAAAACAGAAGAACATAGGGGAAGGGGAAGAAAAATAAAATAAGATTAAAAAAAAAAAACAGAAGGAGTCAAACCATAAGAGACTCTTAACTGTTGCTGGAGGGGAGGTGTGTAGGGGAATGGGCTAAATGTTTGATGGACATTAAGGAAGGCACGTGTTGTGATGAGCACTGGGTGTTATACATAAGTGATGAATCACTAAATTCTACTCCTGAAACCAGTACTACACTATATGTTAACTAACTTGAATTTATATAAAATCTTGGAAGATAAATAAATAAATAATTTTTAAAATAAAAAATATAAGTTTTCCACATGTAATTTTCAATCCAGTTGAAGAAAAATATCTCAAGCAAAAATTTCTTTTCTAATAAGAGAAATTCATATTAAGGCATTCTAGGATACTATCCTAATTCTCAGCTCTTTGCAATTATAATTGGTTTTATTGGGGAGGGTAGTGAAACAGTTTGATTCACTGGTTTACCTTCTATTATTTTTTAAATAAACCTTGGCTTTGCATGCATCTCTTTACAAAAAGATTTCATCTTAATTAAATCATTTAAGATACAGCACTAAAAGCATGGTCCATGAAGAAAAAATTATAATTTGTGCTTCATTAAAATTAAAAGCTTCTGCTCAGTGAAAGACACTGTCAAGATAATGAGAAGACAGTCCACACACTGGAAGAAAGTATTTGCACAACATACATGGGATTTAAAAAACTTACCTCTAAAATGTACAAAGAACACTTAAAACTTAAGAAGAATACAAACAGGGACGCGTGGGTGGCTCAGTTGGTTAAGCGGCTGCCTTCGGCTCAGGTCATGATCCCAGCGTCCTGGGATTGAGTCCCACATCGGGCTCCTTGCTCAGCAGGGAGCCTGCTTCTCCCTCTGCCTGCCTGTGCTTGCTTGCTCTCTCTCCCTCTCTCTCTGTCAAATAAATAAATAAAATCTTAAAAAAAAAAAGAAGAATGCAAACAACCCAATTAAGAAATGAGCAAAAGATCTGAATATACACCTCATGAAAGAAGATACATAGATGGCATATAAGCACATGAAGTGATTCTCAGCATCATTTGTCATTAGGGAATTGCAAATTAGAATAATAATAAGATACTAGCTCGTGCCTATTAGAATGGCTAAAATTAAAAATACTGACAATACCAAATGATGGCAAGGATGGGGAGAAACAGGAGCTCTTTTCCATTGATGATAGGAGCATGAATGGTACATCCCCTTTTGAAGACAGTTTTACAGTTCTTTAGAAAATTAAACATAGTCTTATGATGTAATCTAGTAGTCAAACTTTAAGTATTTTCCCAAATGAGTTGTAGATTTATGTCCACACTAAAATTTTCACATTAATTTTTAATTCCCTTTATTTCTCATAATTAACAAAAATTGCAGGGAACCAAGATGTTCTTCAACAGGTGAATGGATCCACAAATTGTGGTATATCTATACAATGGCATATTATTCAGCAATAAGAAGAAATCAACTATAGGTTGCCTGGGTGACTCAGTCGTTAAGCGTCTGCCTTTGGCTCAGGTCACGATCCCATGGTCCTGGGATTGAGCCCTGCATCAGGCTCCCTGCTCAGCGGGAAGCCTGCTTCCCCATCTCTCACTGTCTATCTCTGTTGAATAAATATAAAGTCTTTTTTAAAGAAGAAGAAGAAGAAGAAGAAATCAACTCTAAAAACAAGGAGGACACATATTAGTAAGTGAAATAAGACTTTTTGAAAAGACTATGATTCCAGTTGTATGACATTTTATAAAAGGTAAAACTACAAAAACATTAAAAAGATCAGTAATTGCCAGGTTCAGGAGGGAAAGAAGAGGAGACTCAGGATGAATAAGTGTAGCACAGGGGATTTTTAGGGCAGTGAAGTTATTCTGTATGAAACTGTGATGTCATATATGACATGCATTTGGCAAAACTCGTAGAACTGTACAACACAAAGAGTGGATCCTAATGTAAATTGTGGACTCCAGTTAATAAAAATGTATCAGTATTGGTTCATCAACTTTAACAAATGTACCCACTAATGCAAGATACTAAAAATAGAGAAAAATTTAGAAAAATAATAGAGAAAATTGTGTGCAAGAGGCAAAGGGTATATAGGGAGTCCTTGCAGTTTCTAATTTTTCTGTAAACTTAAAAATGATCTAAAAATAAAGTCCTCTAAAATGTTTTTTAAATACTCAAATGAGAATTCTAGATTTGAAAAGAAATCAAAATGAAAAATATTCTGAGTTGTTTCAACAGCAGTTTTGAGGTGGCAGAGAAAAGAATCAGTGAATTTGAAAATAGAGCAACAGAAATAATTCAGTCTAAATAGCAGATAGAAAAAATATTTAAGAAAAACAAACAAAACCCGAGTGACCTGTTATACTGACATACATGTAATGCAAATCCCAGGGGGAGACAAGAGAGTGAAAAAGGTAGAAGATTAAAGGACAGTATTTCCCAAATTTGATGAAAACTATTCACCTACAGATCTAAGAAGTTAAATGAACTCCAAGTAGATGAGAGAGAGATCAGTCCACATCTTGACTTATCATAGTCACACTGCTGAAAAAGCCAAAGTTGAAGAGAAAATTTTATAAGCAACAAAAGAAAAATAACAAAAGAAAAATAACATCACATGCAGTAGGACTGACAAAATGATATACATATGACATCTCATCAGAAACAATTGAGAGCAGAAAATAGTGGAATGACCTTCAAAGTACTGAAAGAAAAAAATTATTAGGCAAGAATTCTATATGCAGCAAAATTATCCTTCAAAATGTTGGGAAAATAAAGACATTGTCAGATGATCAAAGTTAAAAAATGTATTGCTCACAGACATCCATTTATAAGAAATACTAAAAACAAATTTTTCTCATCTGAAAAGAAATGACACCTGATAGTAATTTAAATTCAAAGGAAAAGATGAAGAGACCAAATATGCTAAATATGTGGATATAAAGGCAGTTAAAATGTTCCCTTTTTTCTCTTAATTTATGTAAAAATCATAAAATTTTATGAAACAATAATTTAATGCTCTATAGTTGGGACTGTAATCCATATACAGGAAATATATATGACAATAATGGCTCAAAGTTGCTGGGGAAGATAATGCTATAATATATATATAAAGCAAAATAGCTGTATTTTTCCTGGAACTTAATCAGTATTAACCTGAGGAGATTGTGATAAATAAGAATGAATATTACAATCCCTTGAACAGTCCCTAAGACAATAACTTGAAAATAACCAAGGAATTAATAAGGCACACTAATATTTCTTAAGCAGTAAAGATAGTAAAGGAGGAAAAAAGACATGAAACATTTAGAAAATAAATAATGGCAGATATAAACCTAACCTTATTAATACATTTATTAAATATGAATAGACTAGACGCTCAATTACAAAGTAAAAAAAAAAGTAAAGATCCAACTATATTCTGTACTTAAGAGACACACTTTAGATTCTAAGATATACATAGACTGGAGGTAAATAGAGGAGAAAGACAGACTATGAAGACAGTAACCGTAAGAGATTTGAAGTGACCATAGTCATAAAACACACACAAAAAAATGCTACTAGAGAAAAGGATGGTTATTTCATAATAATAAAAGAGTTGATCAGGAAGATCTAACAATTATAAATGCACAGGTTTCTAACACCCCAAACCAAAAATATGTAAAGCAAAAAATGGCAGATTAAAAGGAAAAAGAGACAGTTTAACAACTGACAAATTTTAAAAAGAAATACAGTGGTGTATTTAATGGAAAAAAGGTCACCCAAAAAATATTTGACTATGCCTGATATCCCAACAGTGGGAGCCATAAACAGTGGAACAGTATCTTTAAAGATCTGAGGAAAAATAACTTTCCTTCTAGGATTTTGTACTCAGCAAATAAATATCTAAAGAATGAGAGTAAAAGCATTAAGTTAAAAAGAGACAGGACTTAACTAAATAAAATTAGAAATGAAAGAAAAGACATTACAACCAATACCATAGAAATACAAAGGATCATAAGACACTACTATGGACACTTATATGTCAACAAACTGGACAACCTAGAAGAAATGAATAAATTTTTAACAACCTTCCAAGACTGAATCATGAAGAAATAGAAAATCTGAAGATCCACTTGTAAAGAGATCAAATCAGTAATTAAAAACCTCTTTACAAATAAAAGTCCAAGAACAGTTGGCTTCTAGGTGAATTTGACCAAACATTAAAAGAAAAATTAATACCAGTCCTTCTCAAACTCTCCAAAAAATAGACAAGGAGGGAACCCTCCCAAACTCACTTTATGGTTCCAGCATTACCCTGGTATCAAGAGCAGACAAGGTTACCATGAAAATAAAATTATAGGGACAATGTCCCTGATGAACATAGATGCAAAAATCCTCAACACAATATTAGCAAACTGAATTTAACAACACAGTAGAAGACTCATACACTATGATAAAGTGGAATTTATCCCAAGGATCCACAAATCAATCAATGTGATACATCACATTAATAAAAGGAAGGATGAAAATCATATAGTAACCTCAATAGATTTAGAAAAAAGCATTTGAGAGATTTCAGCATTCTTTCATGATAAAAATTCTCAACAAACAGGTATAGATAGAACACACCTCAACATGTATAAAGGCCATCTATGACAAAGCCACGGTTACAACCATACTTAACATTGAAAAGCTGGAAGCTTTTCCTTCAAGATCAGAAATAAAACAAGAATGTCCACTCAACTCTACTTTTATTCAACATAGTACTGGAAATCCTAGACAGAACAGTTAGAAAAGAAAAAGAAATAAAAGGTGTCCAAATTGGAAAGAATGAAGTAAAAATTTATTTCAAATGACATGATATAAATAGAAGACCCTGAAGACTCCACCAAAATACACTACTAGAACTAATCAATGAGTTCAGTAGTTACAGTATGCAAAATGAATTTAAAATTCTGTTGCGTTTTTAAACACTAACAATGAACTACCAGAAAAAAAAATTAAGAAAATAATTCCACTTACAAGAGCATCAAAAAGAACATTATCAAAAATAACATCAAAAAGTTATTCTGTGTCCTTGGATTAGAAGAATTAATATTGTTAAAATATCTAAACTATCCAAAGCAATCTACAGATTCAGTGCAATCCCGATCAAAATTCTAGTGGCATTTTTCACAGAAATAGAAAAACAATCCTAAAATTTGTAAAATAGAAAAACAATCCTAAAATTTGTACGGAGCCACAGAAAAACCCAAATAGGCAAAACAATATTAAGAAAAAAGAACAAAGCTGGAGGCGTCATGCTTCCTGATTTCAAACTACATTACAAAGCTATAGGGATCAGTATGGTTTTGACATAAAACAGACACATAATTCAGAGGAACAGAATAGAGAGCCCAGAAGTAAACCAGAAATTGTCCATTAATTTATAACCAAGGAGCCAAGAATATACAATGGGAAAGGTACTGTCTCTTCAATAAATGATTCTGGGAAAACTGGACAGCCATATGCAAAAGAATGAAATTGGAGAGCTGTCTTTCACAATACACAAAAATCAAGTGAAGATGAATTAATGATGTAAATGTAAGACCAGAAACCATAAACACTGTAGAAGAAAACATAGGGTAAATTCCTTGATGTTGGTCTCAGTGATGATTTTTTGGGATTCGACACCAAAAGCAAAGACAGCAAAAAGCAAAATAAACAAGTGGGATTACATCAAAATAAAAAGCTTCTGAATAGCAAACAAAACCACCAACAAAAAGAAAAGACAGCATGCTGAATGGGAGAAAATATCTGCAAATAATATATCTGATAAGGGATTAATATCCAAAATATGCTAAAACTTCATGCAACTCAATAGCACACAAAAAAGTAGAATTTTATAATGGGCCGATGACCTAAATAGACATTTTCCAAAGAAGACATACAGACGGCCAACATATGAAAAGATGCTCAACTTCCTTAATCGTGTAAACCAAAACCACAATGAGGTATCACTTTACATTTGTTAGAGTGGCTATTATCAAAAAGATAAATAGCAAGCATAGACAAGAATGGGGGGAAGGAAAACACTTCTATACTGTTGGTAGGAATGTAAATTGGTATTGTCACTGTGGGAAATAATACGAAGATTCATCAGAAACTTAAAAATAGAACTACTGTATGACCAACAGTTTCAGTCCTGGGTATTTATCCAATAGAATGAAGAGATTAACTCAAAAACAAATTTACCCCCATATTCATTGCAGCATTATTTACAACAGCCAAGATACGGAAACAATCTGTGTCCATCAGTGGATAAAGGGATAAAGAGGTGGTATATGTATCCTACAGTGGAATATTACTCAGCCATAACAAATGAAATCGTGCCATTGGCAACAACACAGATCATGCTAAGTGAAGTAAGTCGGACAGGAAAAGACATATGCCATATGATCTCCTCTGTATGTGGAGTTTAAAAAACACAAAAACAAGTTCATAGACACAGAGAAAGGATTGGTGTATATCAGCGGTGGTGGCGTAGAGTGGAGATGGGCAAAATTGGTGAAAGTTGTCAAAGGGCATGAACTTCTAATTAAAAAATAAGTCATGGGGACGTAATATACAGTGTAGCAACTATCGCTAATAATACTATATTGCATATCTGAAAGTTGCTAAGAGAGTAAATCTTAAAATTATTGTCAGGGAAAAAACCCATAATTATGTATGGTGACAGATATTAATTAGACTTACTATAGTATTCATTTTCTAATATCTACAAATATTGAATTATGATGTCATACACCTGAAGCAGATACAATGGTGTATGTCCATTACATTTCAGTTTTAAGAAATAGTTGCAGTGGGGGCACCTGGGTAGCTCAGCAGGTTAAAGCCTCTGCCTTCAGCTCAGGTCATGATCTCAGGGTCCAGGGATCAAGCCCCGAATCAGGCTCTCTGCTCAGCAGGGAGCCTGCTTCCTCCTCTCTCTCTGCCTGCCTCTCTGCCTACTGGTGATCTGTCTGTCAAATAAATAAATAAAATATTAAAAAAAAATAGTTACAGCAGTAAACTTTATGTTATATATATCCCACGAGAATTAAAAATAAGCAATTAAAAAATAAACAAAAAGAATGAGAGTAAAAGAAAGACTTGGTTTCAAAATAATAAAAAGATTCAAAACATATTGGTAGAATATGGACAGAATATAGAACAGGACCTCACTAAAGGGATGCACTTTGCATGTCTCAGAATGACAGTGCGTGATACAATAATTAAGATTTGCTTCTTTTATTACGTGTGGTTGACTTCAGAAAGTTTGAAAGTCAATTGCATGTCTGTATAACACTAAAAATTATATAAAATGATATCATTCTCTACAGTACATTTAATATAGGAGATCTATGAATATAACAAATGATGCATACTAGAAAACATGATTAACAGACTCTTAAGTCTTAAATTAACATAGACATCATCTAAAAAAACAACTGTAAACTGTTGAACATTACAATGACAGTGATGTTTAACTAAGTTTTTTTTTTTTTGTTTTTTTTTAAGGGTGAAGGGACAATTAAGTCTTGGACCTCACTAGCATATGAGTAAGGAAGGGATGATTGCAATTATATTTTCTGGGGCTTTGTACTTATTCTAAATAAAGGGGAGGAGAAACATTAATTATTTTCGGAGTTTTTAGGGATAAACATTTATATCAAATGTGTAGGTAAACATAAATAACAGAATGCATTTTCCTAAACTTGTGGAAGAAAAAGTTCCAATAATGGAGAAGAAAAACCTTAAGCAGGGGTGCCTGGGTGGCTCAGTGGGTTAAAGCCTCTGCCTTCGGCTCAGGTCATGATCCCAGGGTCGTGAGATCAAGCCCTGCATCCAGCTCTCTGCTCAGTGGGGAGCCTGCTTCCCCCCTCTCTCCGCCTGCCTCTCCGCCTACTTGTGATCTCTGTCTGTCAAAAAAATAAATAAAATCTTTAAAAAAAAAAAAAGAAAAACCTTAAGCAAAGAAAAAGGAACAAAAATTTAAATAAAAAGGACAAGATAGGAAAATAGAAAAAAAATCAAAATATATCAGTAATTTCAATCAATACAAATGAAGTATCAATGTAAATCATTGCATTAACAGCTTAAAGGGGGGAAACTGTATCCCAAAAGACTCAAAAAGAAAAATAAATCGAAAAAGCACATGGTAAATGTCAGTAATCATTCATGGTCAAAACTGTGAACAACTGGGAATTAAAGGAGGAAATATGTTTAAGTTGAAAAAAGAATATCTATTAAAAAACCTACAGCAAATAGTTTAATGACTGTTGAAATATTAAAAGAATTATCTTCGTATTGAAGAACAAGACCAAATGTTCACTGTCACCATTTGTTTTCAGTATTGCACTACTGGTGAGCTTAGCTGTCACAGTGAGACAGGTGTAAGGGTTTCCAGAGGGAGAAACAAAAATGCCATTATTTGCTTGTTATCTAACTAGAAAATCCAAATGAATCCATGAGTTAATAGAGTTAATAAGGCAGTTAAGTAAAATGGCTACATATGAGATCAAGCTTTGGGCAAAGTTAAATTTCAATGCCAAATACCGCTGAGCAGGTAAAGAAACTGGCCTTCACATAGTTTGCTAAGTAAAGAATAAAATGTTACAACCCCTTGGGCAAACTAATTGTCAGCATTTGTGAAGCTAAATAACAATAGTCTTTCAGCATGAATGTGTTAGCTGGAATATTTTTTATCACTGTCTTTGATCGGACGGAAGAAGTTCTCTTTGATTCTTAGTTTATTAAAATATGCTGTTTTGAGTAAGTGTTGATTTTAGTCAGATGCTCTTTTTTCTGCTTCTATGGAGATGATTACATAGTTTTCTTTGTTAGTCTGTTAAAACCATGAATTACATTGATTGATTTTCAAATGTTAGAGTGCCTTTGCATTTCTGGGATATATCATTCTTAGCCATAATGTACTATCATTTTATATATTGCTAGATTTAAACTGTTAAAATTTCTTAGAGACGTCTACATGTATGTTCATGATAAATACTGATATATAGTTTTCTTAGAGAGCCGTCTGGTTTTGGTATCATAGTGATTATGGCCTCATAGAAAGAATTATGCAGTATTCCCTCTGCTTCCATCTTCTGGAAGACTGGGTAGAATTTGTGCTCTATTTTCCTTAAATATTTGGTATAATTCACCAATAAAGCCATCTCCAGCTGGAGTTTTCATCATGGTAAAGTTTTTAATCACCATTTCAGGTTTTTTTATATGTATATGAGAACACTGCCTACATCTCTTTGAGTGTGTTCTGATGGTTTGTATCTTTAAAGTGATTTGTACATTTCATTTAGGGAGTTGAATTTGTTGGTGTAAAGTTACTAATAACAGGTCCTTTTTATGGTGATTCCCTCTCATTTCTGATATTGATAATCTATATAATTCTCATTTTTTCTTGATTAGGCTGGCTAGACGATTATAAGTTTTATTGATCTTTTCATAGAACTAACTTTTGCTTGCATTGATTTTTTTCTATTGCTTTTCTTATCTGTTTCATTGATTTTTTGTTATCTATTGCTTTTCTCCTTGTTATTATGCTTTATTTAACTTTTGAAGGTGGGCTTTAGGTCATTCCTTTCTTGTTCTTTGGCAAAATACCTATAATATGAGCCTATATAAATTCTATAATACTATAACATTCTCTTTCAGCGTGCTTTAACAATATCACTCAGATTTTTATGTCATGCTTTCATTTTTATTCAGTTCAAAAATGTGTATGCTTTTCCTTGTTATTTCTTCTACAACTCATAGATAATTTAGATGTTTATTTAATTTCCAGTTGTTTGGGGATTTTTCAAATATCTTTCTGCTGTTGATTTCTAATGTAGTTCTGTTGTGATCAGAGAAAATGCTCCATGTGGTTTCCAGAACTCTGCGTAGCACCCTCTTGTGATTTTTTTTTGCCCTGAAAATTATGCCTTTGCCTCCCTGAACTTTGAACTGTGTTTCTTAAACTCAGAGACACCCGGCCTCTATGTGAGTGCCCGTTCTTTCCAGTCTGTAGACTAGAAATTGCCCCAAACAGTACCCTGGGTCATTTGTTGTGCTCACTGCATTTGTTTTTATTCTCTTAAAAAAAAAAAATCACTGTCTTGTGCTGTCTATTGTACATGTCTAAAAACCACCAGTTCATATGTTTTATCTGTTTCCTAGTTGTTTGGAAAGGAAAGGTAAATATGATACCTTTTACTCAGTGATTGCCAGAAGCAAGCCAATAACTATTGAAAGTCAATTCTGTTTCCATGCAAAGCAACAAAAAATATAACTTTGAAATGACACTTTAGTAGCAAAAACAAGATAAGGTACCTAGGAGTATATTTAACAAAGATGTGCAATTTGTAGACCATACTAAAACATGCTAAAATGCATTATTTAAGACCTAATTAAGTGGAGAAAAATATTGTGTTAATGAATATGGAGACTCGATGGCATAGATTTATTTGGAGATTGAATATGCAATACAAAGGAAAAATTTTTTACCAGCTCTACTGAGATAAAATTGACACATAGCATTGTATAAGTTGTGTATACAACACGTTTGTTTGACAAACATAAATTGCAAAAAGATTACCACCATAGCATTTCCTTCACTGTGCAGAAGCTTTGTAGCTTGATGTAGTCCCACTTGCTTATTTTTGCTTTGTTGCCTTTGCTTTTGGAGTCAAATCCAAGACCCAAGTCAAGGAACTTATTATACCCCCTTTTTTCCCTAGGAGGTTTATGGTTAAAGGTCTTACGTTCGGATCTTTAATCCACTTTGAGCTGATTTTTGTGCATGTTGCAACAGTGGTCCACCTTCATTCTTTTGCCTGTAGCTGTCCAGTTTTCCTAGCACCATTTATTGAAGAGACAGCCCTTTCCCCATCGTATATTCTTGGCTCCTCTGTCATAAATTAATTGACTATATATGTGTAGGTTTATTTCTGGGCTTTCTGCTCTGTTCCATTAATCCATGTGTCTGTTTATATACCAATACCACATTGTTTTCATTATTCTAACTTTATAATACAGTTTGAAATGTGGGTGCATGGCACCTCCAGGATTGTTCCTTCTTAAGATTGCTTTGTATTAAGATGCCCTTGTAAATGGGATTATTTTAATTTCTCTTTCTGCTGATTTATTGTCAGTGCATAGAAATGCAGTGGATTTTCAAATTGATTTTGTATAGGTCAACTTTCTATATTGATTAGTTTTAAACTTTTTGGTGCAGTCTCCAGAATTTCTCATATATATAATATTGTGTTGTCTAACATAGAGACAATTTTACTTCTCTCTTTCCAAGCTGGATACCTTTTATTTTTCTTTTCTGATTGCTCTGTTTAGGACTTCTAGTACATGTTGAATAAAAGTGCCGAGAGTAGACATTCCTGTTTTATTTCTGATCTGAGAAGAAACTCTTGGCTTTCCAGTGTTGAGTACAATAGTAGCTGTGGCTTTGTCATATATGGTATTTATTATGTTGAGATACATTCTGTCTATACCCAGTTTACTGAGAATCTTTATCATGAAAGGATGTTGAATTTTGCCAAATGCTTTTTCTGTATCCCTTGAGATGATCACATGATTTTTATCCTTTATTTTGTTAATGTGGTCTGTCACAGCATTGATTTGTAAATGTTGAACCATCTTTGCATTACATGAATATGTCCCACTTGATCATGGCATAGGATCTCGTTAATGTATTATTGAATTTGGTTTGCTGATATTTGCCTCTGTGTTTAGGAAGGATATTGGCCTATGGTTTTCTTTTCTTGTAGTATCTTTGTCTGATTTTAGTATTAGGATAATAGGGCCTTGTCAGATAAGTTTGGGAATGTTCCCCCCCCTCTTCTCCTTTTTGGGAGAGTGTGAGTTGAATTGGTACTAAGTCTTTTTCGAAAATGTGGTAGAATTTACCTATGAATCCCTCTGGTCCCGAAATTTTCTTTGTTTTGACCAATGAAAAACTGTCATGGTTTTTGCTTTGCATGGAACTTAGCAAGATGTTTACAAAATTTGCATATTAGGGCAAAGGTCTAAGAACACCCAAAGCACACCTTAAGACAACCCATTGTCCTAAATGAAATAAGTCAGGTAGAGATAAGCAAGCTTCGTAAAAAACAAACAAATGGAATATAAAAAACAAAACAAATGAATAAACCAACAAACCAAAGGCAAAATCAGACCTATAAGTAAAGGGAACAAACCACTAGTTACCAGGGGGGAAGGCAGTGGGGAGATGGTCAAAATGGGTGAAGGCTGGTAGGAGATACAGGTTTCCCCTTATGAAATGAGTAAGTGAAGGGAATAAAAGGTAAAGCATAAGGAACATAGCCAATAGTGTTATTATAGCATTGCACGGTGACAGATGGTGGCTACGCTTTTGGAGAGCATAGTGTAGCAGAGTTGTTGAATCACTATCTTGTGTATTTGAAACTAATGTAACATTGTGCATCAACTACACTCCGGTTTAAAAGAAAAAAAGACTCATTGCTCCATGAGATACCATTATATATGATGAGTCGGATCTGGACAATCTCTGTGGATAGATTGGGCTTCTCAACCTTCCTAGATACCTATAATTTATTTCTCCAAACCTCAGTGTTCTCATCCATATAGTGACAGTGCCCACTTCACAAGGTCATGATGAGGAATGCATTGGTTACCAGGTGCAAAGTGCTTAGAACAGTGTCTGGCATGTCAAGATGTATTAGTTATTTTTAATATGATTTAGCTCCGATTATTAAGGCAGCCCAGCACAGAGATGGACAAATAGACTTTTAAAAAATATTCTAGAACCCATTAAAGACTCACAGAAAAATAGAAACTAGTAAATGACAAAGCTGATTCTTCAGATCCATGGGAAAGTGTGGATTGTGGTATAGTATAATTGATGGATTGATTATCCATATGGAAGAAGGGAAAACAGATCTTTGCCTCACACTAAAACAAACAAATGTTCACTAACTGCAGAATATGATATGTTCGTTCATTGTGATATGTTCATGTCGTGGACTACTATCCAAAGTGAAAGTGAATGAATTACAGTGTATCCAATTCCTACATATATAAATCTCAAGAAAGGTAATGCTGAGCCTCAAAGTAAGTCACAGAAGGGAAAATTCTATTTGAAGTCTTTTACATAAAGTAAAAGCAAAACTAAGCAATATTTTTTTTAGACATCTGGAGCTATTTGTAAAACTTTGAGGAAAAACAAAAGAATCATTGAAACTAAATCCAGGGAAGCCGACACTTCAGGGTTCAAAGGGCATGTGGCCAATTGGGAGCATGTAGAAGACTTAGAAGACTTCAGCTTTTTCAAAGGTAATGTTTTATTTCCAGAGCCTGAGAATGGGTATGTTCTTGTACTATTTTGATCTACACACTTTAATATATATCCTCTTTATACTTGCTGTGCTTACAATTTGTTTTCAGTGTTCTGAAGAATACCAAAAAAAATCTGGATATCATTTTTGGCATATCAGTAGTTTGCTGCTTCCATCATTAAGTGTTACATTTGTTATTTTGAAATTGCCTTAACCTAAAAAAAAATTCTAAGTTCTAAATTTCTCATGAAGAGCCTTTCCAGAAAGCAGGCTTTGGGTGGATTAAAATTAGGGGTCTCCTGAGGACATAAAGAGATGTCAAGGAAGAAGCAGGAAGTGAAAGGAGCCCAGGGCTGTGAAGTGACATAAAATATAATGGAAAATAAACTTGTATTTCACAGTTTTCTTAACTGCCCATAAGCGAATACATTTTTTGGGGGGGGGGGTCTGTGAATTGTTTTAGAGAGGAAAAGAATCATATGAGCTATCCTTCCTTCAAATGAAGATGGAAGACACTTCCAAAAGAGATCTTTAGAGCCTCATCTGGTTTTGTAAATTAGAAGTGTTAAAAGAGGAGAAACACCAGACTTCTCTTTAAGATAGATGCTGCTCTGTTTTTCTACATACATGTCTGTACTGCCTTGCTTGTGAATACGAGTCTGCAGAAATATGAGGGTTATAGACAATTCTCACACAGCAAGAGTAAATTCTTCCTTTCATTCACTCTAAAGAGTATTCAGGGTCTGGTGGGAACTTCTTTTGTTCCACAGAAACAAGTGCAGGGTACTCCCTGCTTCTTCATTTATTTAGAAAAAATGGAAACACTCTACTGCAGGAATTTCTATAAAATAATTCACTGTAAATTTTGGAAAATAGGGGCCAAAATATTTGCTAGGAAGGATTCTGAAGCCGTGGGGGTACTCTCTCTCCCATTTTGAGGAGGGTTTACTAGTCCTTCCAAGAAAAAGAGGTGCTCTAGGGAGAGCTAAAGGCCAGTGCCAGAGAACCAAAAAGCCAGAAGATGAGTTCTAGAAAGGAGGCTTTCAGAGTCTTTCTGAGACAAATTTATCTTTACCTTTCTTGCTCATTGCTATTAGAGTGGTGTTTGCGTTTGTCTTTTCAAGACTGTTGGGGAGAGAGAATGGGATAAGTTCCCTTTCAAGAGATTGTATTATCTGCTTTGCAGTGTGGCTGCTGTGATAGTGCAAGGGGGTAATGTTGGGTCTACCAGGTAGCCATGGTTAGGCTGCAGTGAGAAAATCATGTCTGTCCTCTGGTAGCAGGATGACTCTGGACATCTCCTTAAACCCAGCTCCCAACTTGTGAAAAAAGAGTTTGCATTGCCTGAGCTACAGAAACCTAGAGAGATGGACAAAGTAGACCATTGTCTAGCCCTAGGTTCATGAGGGGAAGTAGAGTATCAAATGTGTGCAAATAGGAATTTGAATTATTTTTTCTTGCTAGAAAATATACATAATATTAAATTTACCATTTGGGCCATTTTTATTTTTATTTTTTATTTATTTTAAAAGATTTATTTATTTACTTACTTGAGAGAGAGAGCATTCAAGAGCAGGGGAAGGGGGAGGTGCAGAGGGAGGGCGTGAGAGAGAGAGAGAGAGAGAGAGAATTTCCAGCAGACTCTTCACTGAGTGTAGAGCCTGATGTGGGGCTTCATCCCACGACAGTGAGAACATGACCTGAGCCAAAATCAAGAGCCAGGCATTTAACCGACTAGGCCATGCAAGCGCCCCCATTTTGGCCATTTTCAAATTCATAGTTCTGTGGCATTAAAGTGTATTTGCATTTTTGCGGAACAATCAACACCAGCCATCTCCAGAACTTTCTCACTTCCTCTGTTGAAACTCTGTACTCACAAATTGCTTACCCTCCAGTGCACCTATCCTCCAGCAATGTTCTTTCTTTCTCTAAGTATTTGACTACTCTAGGTACCTCATATATATGGGATCATGTAATATTTGTCCTTTTATGACTGGCTTATTTTATTTAGCCTTGTGTCCTCAAGGTTCACTCATGTTGTTATAGTATAGTCCAGAATTTCCCCCCCTTTTTGAAGGTTGAATAATATTCCATAATTATTATATGCTTTGTTTATCCATTCAGTCATCGATGGACACCTGAGTTGCTTCCACCTTTTGGCTACCATGAATAATAATTCATGGGTGTACAAGTATCTGCCCAAGTTTCTGCTTTCATTACTTTCGAGTGTATCCTCAGAAATGGAATTATTGGATCATATGGTAAATGTATGTTTAATTCTTTGAGGAACCACCCATACCATTTTCCACAATTAGCTGCACAATTTTATATTCCCACCACTATTGCACAAGGACTTCAGTTTCTCCACATCTTTGTCAACACTTACTATTTTCTGATTTTTTGGGTCATAATTATACTTACGTTTGTGAAGTGGTATCTCACTGTGATTTTGATTTTACATTTCCCTAATGATCTGTAATGTTGCATCTTTTAATTTTTAAGCTGTGTGATCTAATAGTCAAGGAAATATTCTTAATTTTACTACTTTTCTTGATGCCTGGCTTCTTTACTACTTTTCTGTAAATTTTACTTTGGTTTTAATAAGGGGAAAGAGGAAGTATAATCTTTAAACACATTTGAAGCCAACAATGTGTGTTGTCTTTATTGGTGGATCACATGACTTTCATGTTTAATGGATGCACTTTCTCTTAACTCACCATTCATCAAAAGTTAATTGAACATCAGGCGCCTGGGTGGCTCAGTAGATTAAGCATCCAACTCTTGATTTCAGCTCAGGTCATGATCTCAGGGTCGTTAGAACAAGCACCATATCCTGCTCTGTGCTCAATGCAGAGTCTGCCTAAGACTCTCTCCCACTCTCTCCCTCTGCTCCTCCTCCCACTTGTACTCTCTCTCTCTCCAAAATAAATAAAATCTTTTTTAAAAAGTTAATTGCACAGAACACTAAGATGTTACTTTACCTTTATATTTTGATTAAAAGTTAAGACATTTTTTAAAAAGTTAATTGAACATGTAGAGTTTCCCCAGAAGATTTAGCACATTGTTAATTTTATTCATTTTGCTCTTTCATATCATGATTAGTTCTACCCCCCTGCTGCCACTAAATCAAAGCCTATGGGAACCAGAAAGGTATCTCAGAAAAGCATCACACATCTGTTGAGCTAAATGTCATTCCACATTCCACATTTGCACAAGTGCCTGCAAGTTCTGAAGTAACCTCTTCTTACCTTTTTTTTTTTTTTTAAGATTTGGCTTTAATTAACCTCAAAAATTCAAAATGTTGGATGTTTCATAATAATTAAGAACCTGAGCAAGATAACTTGAAATTATACGAATGAAGACCCGTCACCTTTTTAAGTTATAGGAAGAGACTTCATAAGCTCATCCACTTGTCAGATAATCATCGTGTTGCTGCTTCACTCCTTGAAGTCTTCAGTTTTCTCTGTTGTTTTCCTTCTCAGAACTACGTAGTTCTAATTAGAACTCTTTTCAAAGGAAAGAGGTGTAGTTTTCTATCAGCATTGCCTTGTTTGCAGTTTGGGGTGAATAAAGGGCAATACTCATTAGAATTACACGTATTTAAAACCTTGTGGATATATCCGAGTACACTATTATTACTAAGTTACTCATAAGAATGACTTTCAGATTTTCTGACATTTTCAGGTGGTTATACCTTAAGCTCTATCTTCAATAATATCACCGAAGATCAGCCTAATATGAAATGACTTTTCTTTACTTCAGGATTCTACTCTTAAATATAAAATTTTAACTTGCACTTAGAGCTGGTAAAACTCTTAAAATAGAACATGGAAAACCTTCTGTGACTACAGAATTTCAGCCTCCACCACACAACCTGGCTGTCTAACACATTTTTGTACAACTTTTCCAAGCTGCTTCCAAATCTACTGTTGTTTCAGATAAATCATTCAGGCTTCTATGTATGGGAGTGTTCTGCAATGAAAACCAGAGAAGTTCTTCTTGGCATTGACAGTCTTATAATTTTGAGACCCTTTTACAATATAGAAGTACAGATGGGTGACATCATGGTGTAAAGCAACTTTTATTGGACTCATAAGAAATGCCTTTTAAAGGATTCTTAGAAATTAGAGTTGTTAAATCAAGAAATCTTTGTAGCATTTAACCAGGAAATGGAGGAGTCGAAACTTAGAAGTCTTTGTGTTGAATCCATGAAGCAAGGAAAATTTTACAAGTCAAATTCAGACTACAGATTTGCGCTCAAACCATGC
>ML107413.1:46129-96331 GCA_003697995.1 Taxidea taxus jeffersonii | reverse complement strand
AGAGAGAGAGATCACAAGTAGGCAGAGAGGCAGGCAGAGAGAGAGAGAGAGAGAGGAGGAAGCAGTCTCCCCGCTGAGCAGAGAGCCCGATGCGGGGCTCGATCCCAGGACCCTGAGATCATGACCCGAGCCAAAGGCAGAGGCTTTAACCCACTGAGCCACCCAGGCACCACTCAAATAAACAATTTTTAAAAAATCTTTTTAAAAAAGTGTGACAAGTAATACAGACCCAATCCACCAGCATACAGAGGAGTATGTAGGCTGGTTTTTATTTGTTTTCATTTGTGACTTTGTGCTGGGTAAACAGATTTTTCAGAAATTCCCACCAAGATAGATGATGTATCCCACTTCCTCTAGGGAACCACGATCACATTCAGGCTATCACACACTGCTAAATGAAAGAGATCATATTTCCAAAAATACTTTTCAAAGAACTGACATCAATATCTGTCATCAGGATTTTATTATAATAAATAGAAACAGTAACAGAAAGAGGGACAAAGGAAGACCATTCCCAGAGCAACAATTGTCTTCGTAGATAGAAAGCCCCCCACTGGACATAAAACTTCTGATTTTCCCCATAAGTGTAAAGGAGTTGGACCGAATGAAGATTGAGAAAATCCTTGTTAGCGGAGTTCATGGTAAGAGAGATACACGTGGTAAAATAAAGAAACCTGAAGTTTGAAATGAGAGAAAGAGCCACAGGTTATAAGTGTTTACTGCTGATTCTCAGACTGGAGCTGTTCTGAAGGGAGCCCTGGGGGAAAATCTAGACCTTGCCAACAGGATGACCATCCTCCTAGGTCAGAGTGTCAGGTTAGGCCAGAAGACCAACCTGCACCAGGGACTCATCACCCACCCAAACCTGCACTCCAGGCTCCCACCAGGTACTACATCCTCAAACAGAAAGCCACTGAGATCTACCAAAAGGCTGGCTAAAGGACATGATACATAAGGAAGATCGTTAGAGGGACACAGAATCCATCCATTTCTGTAAACTCTGGGTTTTACTCTTGGACCGAGTTGGGCTATCACAAAGCTGTCTATTGGAGCAAAATTTCTTGGCCCCATCAAGACCTGCCTTAACTGAGTGACGTGTTCATGACCTTAGTGGTCATTAAGTGATACCATAAGATACAGTGTCACACAATCCAGTTCTGTGTTGGTGATGAAGTAATTGACCACTCTGTCTCCTAACTTTCTAATTATTTTTTTTTTCCTCATTGCAGGGCTTATTTGTTGGTACCTTACATATAATTATCCCAATTTGTAAAAAAACTAATACTGTGAATATAAGTATTCCCATATAAAAGATGAAAAACTGAGAATTAGGCAAATTAAATCATTTGTCCAAGGTCATTTGTAGAGCTGGAGCCCAAATGCATGCTCTTTAATACACTACACCACCTGGAAAACTAGTATATTTCTGCTTTATGGAAAACGAGCAGTGTGTAACTGTTTATGGCCCAATTTTTCCTCTTGGCTTACCATGAAATTGAGAGTAAAAGCTGTTCAAGTAGGGCAGTTTTTTGAACTTAGTGTTTCTGTATATTACAGCTTCTATTTGAATTTATGTTTACCATGGTTCTGATATGTTTTCATTTATATTTTACCATTTTATTTTACATTTCCTATAAATGGCCCAATTATTTGCTCATTTGAAGAATGAGCTAAGTATTTAATAAGTTTACCAACAAACAAAGAAAATGTATTCCCATTATTCTCTGGCCTGTGAAAATATCAGTTTAAAATTTATCATTTTTTTTTTTTTTTTTTTTTTTTTTTTTTGCCTATGGCATATCCACAACCTCATGGTAGGCCAGTTGCAAGCTTGACTCAGTTTTGAGTTGTTATTATAATTAACAACACTTGTAAACTTTCCTCCTTCATCTGGTAGTAGTATCTTCATTGTCTTTTAGAGAATCACCCCCTTCCCTGCTTTGTCCTTGAGATTTTTGGAGTGCTGCCCTCAACCCTGCCTCTTGGGAGGATGTTCGAACTAGGCACAGTCAACCAGCACATCCCATCCACTGGACATGACAGCCAGTTAACAGATGGGCACCTGACCTTTGGGGTCCACTGAGACTCCATCTCAGGAATTTGTAGGCCTGTTGAAAGTCAAGTCCTTTTTTCTACTATCATTACTGAGTAAGATGCTTGCCTGAGCCTGAAGGCAACCAATTAACCACCAAAAGAGAGGACCTACCAAAGAGTTAGTTAGGCTGCTCAAGAACTGGAAGGTAAGAATAGACCAGAGCTGATGGGACCAATGGAGTCCCTGGATCCAGCCATACCTGATTGAAAGGCTTTAGTTATGTGGGTAAATACAATACCTCTCCCCTAAATATAGCCCCACCTGCATGTATGTACACACACACACACACACACACACACACACACACACACGAAGACACACACACTTTTGTATTTGTTTAAGCAGTCTCATTTGGGCTTTTATCATTCACAACAAGGAGAGCTAATATTTTGAAAAGCTATTGAAAGTCTGCGTTAAAGCCAACATCTTCCACGAAGCCTCGTCTAACACTTCTGGTCACATTGAGGCCCATTCTCTCTGAAAGTCAAATAGAGTCTATACCTAGTAACTCATTCCTTAGTTAGGCACGTGATGGTTTATATCATTCTTTAATTGGTCTTGGGACAAGGATGCCAACCGGATGCACGCATTAGTTTGTAAGGCTCTGGGAAGGCTAAAACCTCAAGTTCTGCTATGACTTTCCCCTCCCTCCTTGCCTCTGTCCCTTCTTCCCTCTTGCTCTCCCTCCTCCTCCTCCTCTCTCCTTTCTCTTTCTGTTTCCTTTTTGTCACAATACAAGGTTTTGGCCCAGTACATAAGAGGGATGCAGTAACGACTGATTGATTAACCAGGTATTTTGTCTGCATTAAATGTGGATATTTTATTTGGAAAGTAAACATATACCATTTTTGTACTGTTGGCTGCTTTCTTTTATTCCCACAGTCTTCTCATATTTAATATGGAAAACCAGCATTTTTCAAACCTATTACCAACTACATAAAATATTTTGAAATATTTTATGACCATCTCTGTGGCAGATTCTGCTTATTGCCTACCTAATATCTATGCTTCCTCTCATCCTAATGGAATCATGGTTTCACTCTTGATAAAAATAAACCCAACTGGAAATATTCCTCCACTTAGACTCATCTGAAATTGGAGGTGGTGACCAAGTGATCAAATTCTGGCCATTTAACAAATAAATGAGATATAAAGGGACATTGCTCAAATGGCCTTTAAAGAAAACTTCTAACAATGAGCGGGCTCATCCGGCATCCTTTGTCAAACTTGTGCATTCCATTCCTTTCTCCTTCCTGGAACACAGGGGCAATGCCTAGAGATGCAGCAGCCATCTTGCGACAGTTAGGAAACAAACCCAATTAGGATCATTGTACAAGTTAAAATCTACATGCTAATGAGGTTTTTCTGTAGAAAAAGAAACGAGATAGATCCCTGATGGCATCACTGTGCCATTATACCAGATCTGGGCTGCTTCTTGCAGGAAATAAATAAGCCTTCTCACCTATTTAGGCCAGAGTAGTTAGGTTTTATGTTGCTTTCCACCAGATGCATTTTTAACTGAGGCTGACTCTTTCCCTTTTAGTTTCTGATAATTTTGTTAATTTTTAAACATGGCCACACGTTTGAGCTTTGAGCAAATCAAGGGCACTCGTGGGAAAAGTGCTCCAGTCTCAAACCATTCCTTTCAGTCCTGCTGTGTACTGACACTGTGTAGCAGCACCACTGGCTTAAAAATTCTATGTCTACAATCAAAATATGTCACTGGGAAGCTCCGTGCTTTCTCTCTTCAAGCGCTTTAACTTTAAAATTCCTTCCTTTGACAAGGTGCTCTCTTTTCTTGGGTAGTTTATAAAATATTTATGCTTGGAAGTCAAAGGTAGCCGGATAAGGAGATGCATCTGTCATAAACACCATCTGTGCTAGCAGCCCGTCAAGTGTAACTCGCCACACGGCTTTAATCTGCTCAGTTATGGCAAAAACTCCTGGCAGTAGATGGACTGTTGCCTTAAAACACCATAGAACACACTAATTTGCTCAGAAATACAGCTGAAGTGTCCTCCAGCCTCTATGACCCCACCCCAGCTTCAGCACAAAAGCCTTAGGTCTGTCCTTGGCATACTTTGCCCCTTGAAAATTACATGGTCAATAAACAACTCTTGACCTAATTCTGTGAGCTGCTCTTAAGGCCAAACTATGTTCTCCCGTCCGTCTTGAGGCGTGATCTCATCCAGGGGTAACTGGCATCCAAGAGTGGAAATGCAATTTTATTTTTCAGGAATTTACAAACAATCCCTTTGAAGCTTCAGAGGAGTAATATTTGGTAAGTTTTGACATAAATTGTTTGGAACTGTGACTTGGAAATCTTTCCCTACTCTTTCTGCTGGTCAGTATACTTGCAAACAACCTACACATTGGAAACCTTTGGAGAAAACCTGCCATAAACTGCAATATTTTCCTCCCTCTCCCCTTCCCTCCCTCTCTTCCTTCCTTCCTCCCTTCCTTCCCATCTTTTGTAGAAAGTTAACAAATCATTCTGAGTTGCAAATAATATCTTAATGTGTGTGTGTGTGTGTGTGTGGACACACATATACATACAATAGAATTTTACTCAGCCATTAAAAAGAATGAAATCTTGCCTTTTGCAATGATGTGGATGGAACTAGAGGGTATTATACTAAGCAAAATAAGTCAATCAGAGAAAGACAAATACGATGTGATTTCACTCATATGTGGAATTTAAGAAACAAAACAGATTAACATAGGGAAAGGGAAGGAACAATAAAATAAGATGAAAACAGAGAGGGAGGCAAACGATAAGAGATGGAACTCTAGAAAACAAGCAGGGCTGCTGGAGGGAAGGGGGTGAAGGGATGGGGTAATTAGGTGATGGACATAGGGGAGGGCACTTGAGGGAATGAGCACTGGGTGTTATATGCAACTGATCAATCACTAAATTGTATCCTTGAAACTAGTAATAGTAATAATAATACTAATAATTCAATAACTAAATTGAATTCAAATAAAAATTTTTTTAAAGATTTTATTTATTTATTTGACAGACAGAGATCACAAGTAGGCAGAGAGGCAGGCAGAGAGAGAGAGGGGGGGAAGCAGGCTCCCTGATGAGCAGAGAGCCCGATGTGGGGCTCGATCCCAGGACCCTGGGATCATGACCTGAGCCAAAGGCAGAGGCTTTAACCCACTGAGCCACCCAGGCACCCCTCAAATAAAATTTTTTTAAAAAATGCATTGCATAGGAGAACAGTCTCTTCTCAAATCAGGATGTAGACAAAATTGTGAAGTTGGCAAAACTCCAGTGTTCCCTTCCTCCACCTCTCTCCTTCCTTGATCTGAATTAATATTAACTTCCTACTATGTGCCAAGGAGTTCAGGGGTGAAGAAGTGCTGATAGCCTTGTAGGGATTCTGTGTGAAAGGCAAGGGATAAACAAGGTCCAAGGGGAGGGCCCTGAGCAGGAACACTTAGCCCCCCCGGGGCGGATGGGGGGTGGGGGGGGAAGGTGCAGGGTGGGGATGAGAAGGGCTGCCATGAAGGGTTCTATAGCACGGGTAGTGAAGCACCAGATAGGAAATATTCTAGGCCATAGAGGGCATATTTTCTATGTCACATATCTGTTTGCTTCACAGGCTTTTAAAAATATAAAAACTATTCTCACCCTGTGAAGTTGTTTCTCAAACCTTAACAACATCAGGCTGGTTTGGCCCGTGGGCCAAGTGTATTGACCCATCTTCCAGAGGATATAATATTTGTGCTGAGTTCCTAAGGACAAGATGTAAAATTGACTACTGTTTAATAAATGTTTTGATTTGTCAGGCCCTGGACCAATGGCTTTATAAAATTCATTTCATTTCATCAACCCAAAACCGTAAGAGGGTTCTGTTTTTATCTCTATCATCTAATAGCAAGACTGATGACCAGGGACATCAAATTACTTGTCCAAAGTCATAGCCCCAGAGTCTAGGTGAGACTGGAAACACGTCTTCTGGCTTTAAAGGGGCCAAGAACAGGTCATATACAGTTGTGTAGGTTGTGCCATGGACAAAGGCACCCACAGAACAGGTGTGAGGGGCTGAAATCCAGGAGTCTGGGTGAGAAGCAGCATCTAGCTGGAGGAAGGGGAAAGAGTGCACAGTTCTTTGCACAAAGGTACCACTACCTTACCAAGCCATGTACTTCAGAGGCTGCATTGCTGGGGGTTTGGAAAGGCACCTATTTCTAACTGCCCAAAGATTATCATTCTTAGGACTGCAGTTAGCGATAGCTAGTTCTGGACACTAGGATTTTGCCTAAATCATTGAAATATAGAACATACCCAAACTTTCAATCATGGTTTAGAAAATATTGTGTAACCACAGTGAGACAGCCCTTCCTACCTACCACGGTGGCTGCAATTAATCAGATGGACCACCACATGTGCTGGCAAGGATATGGAGAAACCGGAACTCTCATACGTTGTTGATAGAATATACAATGGTCCAGCCGCTTCGGAAAACAGCTTGGCAGTTCCTCAAAAAGTTAAACATAGTTACTATATGGCCCTGAAATTCCACTCCTAGGTATATGCTCAAGACACAGTCCAAAAAATATTATCCTTGAATGTTCAGAGCAACATTATCTATTGTAGCCAAACAATGGAAACAACCTAATTATCCACTAAAGGAAGATGGAACAAACACATGGTGACCTACCCATCCAACATGGTCAGCGAGTGTCCTGCCTGCTACGTAAAGGAGTGAAGTCCTGACACGTGCCACAATGTGGATGACTCTTGAAAACATGTGCTAAGCAAAAAAAAAAAAAAAAAAAAAAAAAAGCCAGACACAAACGGCCATACACTGTAGGATTCCATTGACACAAAATGTCTGGAATAGGCAAAACCAGAGAAACAGAAAGCAGGCCAACAGGTGCCCAAAGCTGAGTGGGGCAAAGGAGATGGGGGCAGGGGGTTTAGAAGGGAAGTGGGGAGTGACTGTCAGTGGGTGCTGTGCTTCTTTTTGGAGGTGATGGAAATCTTCTGAAATTGGGTAGTAGCATCAATTGTAGAACTTCGTGACAACAGTAAAAACCACTTAGCTCTATGCCTCTAAAGGGGTAGATGCTGTGGTGTATGAATAATATCTCAATTTTAGAAACCCTGTGGATATGTGATTTCTCTTTCCCCACCACAAGGCTGTCCAGTCCCCTGCTGGCCCCTTTCCCATCTTCACTCATCTGAGGTGGTGTTTGCTGGGTCAGGTGCCTGAGCTACCAGCCTAGGCTTTAGTTACACTGGTTGCAGGAAGAGGGTGAAGGCTGCCAGGCAGAGGTGGTGGTGGGGGGGTGCTAAGAAAAAAAGAAACATAATTCACCCCATGTGGCTGGAGCTCAGAGCAGGAGAGTGGGGCTTGGCAGGGGAGGCAGAAGGAAATGGGGCTGCAGAGTGACAGGTTCCAGATGGGGGTGGGGAGGTGGGGGTGATACTCCACGACTGGGCTAGGTAGTCTCCATGTCCTCATCTGTGCTTCTACTGCCCACAAGGCTGCTGTAGAGGTCCCTCTTGCTCCAGAAACTTCCAATCCAACAGTCTACCCTAGGATGCTGAAGACTCACTGGGGTATCCTTCCTCCCAGGGGTGTGGGTGTTCCAAAGGAGAACTCAGGAGAGAACGACCCTTCACTTTAACACAACACCTTGCTCAGGGCACCAAGGGTGCCGGAGAGGGAGAAACGTGGGGAGTGGGGTCCCAGCCTCGATACACCATAGAGATGAGCTACTTTTTTAGCACAGACCTACAAAACACCACCTGTCCCCCCAGGAATACTAGACCCAAAGCCTCCCACCTCCAGTTCTCAGGGATCTTCCTGTCCACCCACGGCAGGACGGTCACTAGGACAGAACTGGGCACAAAGTTATTTTCAACTCCCTCATCTACTTGTATTTTGTCTTCCGCAGTAGATTACAGGCTCCCAGAGGCAGCAGCTCTGTCTTCAGAGATCCTTTTCCCCTCAGGGGAGCAGAAAATGTTCCTCCTGGGGCTCCTCAGTCTGCCTGGCCGCCCCCAGCAATTGGCCATTAGCTGATGTTACATAAGCCTTCCTTGTTAGAAATAATCACTAGACTCCTCTTGTGTGCCATCAAGAAAATGCCTCTGAGACTTTTGCAAGTAACTGCATCTAATTAACACTCAAGTCACCTATTTTAGGTGCCACGAATGCCTAGTGAGGAAAGCTCCCGAAGGAGTATGGCACACTTGCCTGGCACGGGGTCACACGGCTGCTGTTTGTCCGTCCGACATACCTGCTAGGAATACAGCTGAAGGACAAAGGGAAACCAGATACCAAAAGGACCTAGACAAGTCTCATCACCACCTCTCAAAGATTTTTAGTTTTGCTTTTAAAAGAGCAAGCAAGAAATGATGGTGTGCTGTTCCAAAGCAAAAGCAAACAGACGGCAAGCCTCCCTGGTGAGGGGAGAGGGGATCGGGGCGGGAAGAGGCCCGGGTCCTTCATGCTCCTGGGTCTTCATCGTGAGGGGCATCAGAAGGGTCTGACATGGGGGGACGCCCGAGCACACCTGGGCCTCAAGAGACCACATCTGAGAGTCCGGAGGGCAGACTGGAGGGGAGCGAGAGGGAGCTAAGATCTGAAAGACCTCATGTAATAGCAGTTAGGAACGTGAGGCCGGCAGAGCCCATTCATCCTCTTAAGATCAATATATGGCATAAAATCTCTGAAAATAAACAAAGTCTACCATACACTTAAGCACGAATGTTGCTCTCTCTCTCTCTTTTTACTCTCTTTTTAAATGTGTGAGATAAAGCTTTCAAAAGAGATTCCAAGAGGATGTGTAAGGAGGTCGGGGTGTGGGAGGAAGCCTCCTTGGGTGTTCTCCAGGGTGGGTGAGAGGCCTCAGTGGCCATTCACTGGGTGTGTGGCCCCTGGCAGGCCTGTGCTTTGCACCTACAGGCCTGACCTCACTCTTCACACCAGCCCTATAGCAGGGGTGGGTGTGGGTGAAGACGCCTCAGACAGGTTAATAACTCACCAAATTCAGTGTTAGTGAATATACAGCTAGACCTGAAACTTTTGTCAATCTGACTCTAGATCTTAAAGCCAATTTAAGCCATTCTCATAGGTAACAGGGGTCAGAAATCACCTAGGAACACTCTAGAAAGTCTAAGAGGCTGAACTGACCCCAAAACCATACCAGCTGAAATACGTTTAAAAAATATAGCTTATTTGCTTCTTCAATGATTACCAAAGATTACCTGCTTCTTCAATGATGAAAAGATGTTTAGAAGAAACCACCTTCTCCCCCCCCAAAAACTGATGCTGAATAACTGCCTTTGGAAGACAAATTATTTTAGAAACATGCGCGTTCTGCATTTTGCCATAACCACCATGATACTTGTTGGGAAAACACTATCAGCCTGATTATCTCATTATGCAGAAAAACCTTGCATGAACCTTTCCTATTAGACTGTGAACTCACCATGGTAACAGAGAAGGTATCACAGTTACCTACCTGCAGCCCACACCACTGGAAATGCCCTTTCACACACACATACACACACAACACACAAACACACACACCACACACCTATACCAAGAACACTGTGGAGAGGGAAAAAGGCTCTCCTAGCTCCATCGAGACTCTGACATTATCCTCTGCTAGTCTGGAGCAGGTCTGAGGCAAGCAAGAACTACTGCAGTGGGGAGCTGGCCAGACCCTTGACCGTGGCAGCCATGTTGGAAATGCCCAGGGCCAGTGAGCAGGTGGACAGGCCCAGACAGCATCTTTGGAGAGGACATAGGGGCACCCCCTAGTGGTAAGGGTTTGGGGAAGAGAAAGACACATCCTGGCTGGGTTGAGGAGGCTTTTCTCCCACGGGGACATTAAGGGGGCTCAAGTTCACTTCTCTGGAAGAGACCCTAGTGCTTTGGAGGGATCACAGGCTGTAGCAACGTCCATACAAAAATCATGCTGTGAATCAAAACGAACCACAAGTTGGATGAATGTAGACGAATACCATAGTTTCCTCGGCTCATGCTTATTAATGTTGTTTATTTACATATATCCCAGTTTATTCCAGAAAGGATAGAAGGTAGCTCAAAAAGATATCTTCCCTATAGCAAGGAAGCACAAATTAAAAATAAGACTACATATTTTTTAATTACTCAGGAAAATAAAGAAAAAAGTACACAGCTTGGAATCTAACGTGGTGCTAGTAGTTAGAGCTGAAATGCATGCCATAAAGAGACTACTGCTGTATTTCTGGTCTTCTGTTAGATAAGGCAGGAGCCATCTGTCTGAGCCTAATCATAAAATATGTGTAGGAAATAGGAACTCAATCATACACATTTCCTGTGATACTTTAATCATCATTTAAAAGCAAGTAAGAATAATAATAAAAAAAAGAGAATATTCTGTTTGACAAAGAAAAATCTGAACAAGATGGCCTTATAAAATTTATATCCAAAGCACTGCACAGGCCAATTTTTAAAAAGCACTCTGCAGGCAAATTCAGGTGCCAGGTGATTAAGAACCACTGAAGAAGGGGCAGTCATTAGGTGTTATAGTAAATCAAATGACTATTTAATAATTGAAAGTAGGAAGAAAGGTTGGAACAAAACTGTTAGTTTTTATACCATATGCAGGAAAGGAAAAAAAATGTTTCTCTTCCAAGCACTCTCAAAGAAAACAGGCCTTTATGAGATTTTTATGTGGAAATGATCTCTTAAAATTTACTTAAGAGCATTCAGTGAAGATTCTGAATAGGAAACCAGAGTTCCATTTATTGGGGAATAGTTCCAAGTTAGTATTCAATCCATAAAGCAAAAGGTCTTCCCTTCCTTACAGATTATTATAAAGCCCTCCTGGAACTTTCACTGGGTGATGATGACTCAGATTCCATTCTTAAGGGCCTTAGTGGCAAAGGGGCCCCTTCTAGGGTGTGCTGTGTGGCCTTTGACCACCAGGAAGCCACAGTTCCCAATGTATACAGTGGGCACTGGTTATCAGAAAGAGCAAGAAGTACTGCTTGGGCCATTTCTCTGGGTGAGTTCCAAGGTCTACCTGCCTTACAATCACTGGGACACACGTTAAAAACTCAAATCCCTGAGCCCCACCTGCCTGCCCCTGAATCAGGTGCTTGTGGCTGGAACCTGAGAACCTGTAACTTTACAAGGTCCCGGGAGGTTGTCCTGTCCGTGGATGTGTGAGCGCTCTGCCGTCAGGAATCACGAAGCAATGCCTGGGAGTATATGGTCACTGGTATGTTTATATCCAGCCAGCGTGTAACTATAATCATAAATAGGGACTCTTATTCATTAACTATTTATCAAGGGCTGCTCTGTGCAAGATCCTGCACTCTAGGCATGGGAAGAAATGCAGCTATTCTGGCGATTAAGACAGCCCCGACTCTCAAAGGGGTGTATACATGTTGGCAGAGAGAGGTGCAATCTCCAGAAAACTGAGCCAGAGGGGGCTGCTGCTCTCAGGTTCCATGCAATCCCTCCTCCCCAAGCCAGGGCTCCAATTTGGAGTCCAGAGGGTGATGAATGCTGCCTGGAGGCCCTGCCAAGACCCATTTTCTACTACCTACCCTCCACTCCTCTCTACTCTTTGCATGCTGCACGGAGACCCAACCATGTGATCAGATCAGATCAGATCAGATCAGAGGAGCACAGGAATGGGGCCCGTCATGGCATCTGGGAAGGGGGGAAAGGGGAGAGGGAGAGTGGGAGGGATTGACCTGAACAGTGCAACTTGATGACTCAGGTGGCAAGAAATTTCCTCTGCTCTATCTAGTCCGTATTGTCTGCCAAGGTTGGGTTCTGCTAAACAGCTAAATTGGAATTATTTATCAGTGCAAGTCATAGGCCAATACATATCACAACATTGTACCCAAAATTTTAGGTCTGCAAAATCTAGGAAGTGGTATGCTCAAATGGATGAGGTGTGGGGTATGTGGGTGAGGTCAGCCTCTCGGGAGAGCCACGGCATCTCCTGGCAAGCGTGTTGATGTCAAGACCACTCTCAGAGGTGGAGGAAATGAAGGAGCGGTAGTATGGAGACAGGGGTGCCCCGGTGATGACACCAGTTCTAGGGTCTCAGATCTCCTAGTAAATAAAACTTCCTGGCCTAAGAGCTGCCAGAGTGAGTGCCCTCTGCCCAGGGCAGATGTTGAGGCATCCAGGACCAGAACCATGTCTGTACTTAACTGTGAAACACAGACAGTCTCTTCTTCCTGTTTCACTATTTATCATGAAGCAAAATTAGTGCCAACATCCCACCCCCCTCTTCTTGCTTCCTCTAACAATTCACCAAAAATACCCAAGAAGAAGATCTATTAAAATTGATCCATTTCAATATAGCATAGGGCCAGGGTTGCAACCTTAGTTCTACCTCTTATCAGCAGTGTGACTGTAGACAAGTTACTTAATACGTTTGCCAAGAATTTCTCTGTATTTGTATGCATGTCTCTGCTTTTCCTATCCGGATCAAGATTTCTTTCCTAGATTTGGTAATTATGTTGACATCATAATAAGGTTGCACCAGAATACAGTTCTGTACTATATGGATGGACATTCATCATTGGTGGCTGTCTCAAATCTTCTGAACACCGTATCAATATTTTGAGAGCTTCACACAATGTGAATCCTGCCTTTCCAACTTTCCTGGCTTCCCTTGAAGCTATGGGTGACTCAGAATTCCTTGGTTGGGATTCTGGAACAGCTTCTTAAATTACAGTGACTCAGCTGGGAGGTAGGCTCTTTTTTTTTAACCCCTTCACCCCTATGCCTGCTACCAGTCTGGGAAGTGGATATGATGGCTGGTGGTTCAGTGGTCATTTTGGAACAGCTTCTTAAATTAGAGTGACTCAGTTGGGAGGTAAGCTCTTTTTGTTTTTAGCCCCTTCAGCCCTATGCCTGCTACCAGTCTGGGAAGTGGATATGATGACTGGTGGTTCAGTGGCCATTATGGACCAGGAAGTCATCTTCAGCATGGAAGCCATGCACAAAAATAGTGGCTCCTTAATGACTGTGTGATTATCATGCCAGTCTAGAACTGCCAATCTCTGGACTTATTTTACAAAAGAGGAAAATAAATTTCTACCTTGGATAAGCCATTTTTATTTATTTATTTTTTAATTATATGTAGCCCCATTTAACCATATATTTTATATTACATATTATATATAATCATATAATATATATTGATCTTATATGCTATACTTCACTTATCGGAGGGGTCAAGTTTTGATTCTGAGCTCTCATAGGAAAGATAAGACCATATTTAACAATATTTTTTTAAAAAGACAGAAAACCAGATATGTGTATCACCTGCCTGATGAGATGCAATGGAATGCATGTAGTACCACCTATGACCTATTCTTCCCCAAACACTGACTTGGAACCTGAGGAAGCCTCTGCATCTAACCACCAATTTACAGGAGATACAGAAAGTAAAGTAACATGTTCTGTAATACCACAGGGAGGCAATCATCCAAACCCAGAATGTAGGAAACTCTAGTAGGACAAATGGTTCAGTTTCTTCAAGAATAAATTGCAAGGCAGGGGAGGAGTGGCAAAGGAAAAAGAATTTACAGATTAGGGGCACCTGGGTGTCTCAGTTAAGTGTCTGCCTTCGGCTCAGGTCCTAATCCCAGGGTCCTAGGATGGAGCCCCACATCAGGCTCCCTGCTTAGCAAGGAGTCTGCTTCTCCCTCTCTCCCTCTGCCTATTACTGCCCCTGCTTGTTTTCTCTCTCCCTGTCAAATAAATAAATAAAATCTTTTAAAAAAAGGAATTTACAGATTAAAAGCAATTCGAGACACATCAACAAATGCAATATGTAGAAACTTCTTTGGGTACTGAGTTAACCAAACCCACTGAAAAGCATTTTGAGACAATCAGGAAAATGCAGACACTATGGATTTCTGATGCTATTAAAGTATTACAGCTAATTTTAAGTTGTAATAATGATATTGTGGTTATATTTTTAAGTTCTTATGTATGTGCTTATAGAGACACATACTGACTGATATATTTATAAATGAAAGGACATAATACAAAGGATTGGATATAAAACAATCCAAGGATGAGGTAAGGCTTTGAGAATATAAATGAAATCAAATAGACCATGTGCCTTAGTCAGTTTGGGCTGCTGTAACAAAAATGCCATATACTGGGTGGCTTAAACAACAGAAACATTTCTCACAGTTCTGGGGGCTGGGAAGTCCAAGATCGAGGTGCAGGTGAGCTGGATTTCTGAGGACCGCTTTCTGCCTGGTGTGCAATGACTGTCTTCTTGCTGTATCTTCTCCCATGGCAGGGAGAGAGATCATTTCTGTCACATCTCCTCTTTATAAGGACACTAATCTCACTCATGGGGGCTCCATCCTTATGATCTAGTTATCTCCTAAGGCCCCACCTCCAAATACTATCATACTGGGGGTTAGGACTTCAACATATGAATTTTGAGGAACACAAACATTCAGTCTGGGCCTCATGTGCTGATAACCAGTACAGCTGGGGGATGGGCACAGCCTTTGTAATTTTCGTGTGTGTTTAAAATTTTTCTGTAACTTTAAAACAATCTTCAACAAAACTCTTATATTCTGGAGTAGACTCTGAGTACTTTTTCTTTGATAAATCCATTTTCTTTTAAATGACAGGTTTTTTTCTATAAAATCAATAATTAACTGAGTCAGAAGCTTATCTGAAGTGGCAGAGGGAAGCCAAAAAGGTAGAATCAGAATTTCATGTTAAGGAATCACAACCCCAAGAGCTGGATTAACTATTCACTGTTAATTCACTATCCAAACCCTTTAGGGACATTCATCACTGATGATAGAATGATCTTTTGATGAATTTTGATGAATTTATATAAATGCACCCAAATCTAGTTGGTTTCTTGGGTCACCCCAATGCTCACAGAAGAATTTTGGTCGCTAGAAGACTGGATGACTGCAGAAATTGCTTGCTCATGTAAATACAAGGTTGTTTTTTTTGTTTTTGTTTTTTTTTTTTACCATCTAAGATTTTATTTATTTTTTTGACAGACAGAGATCACAAGTAGGTGGAGAGACAGGCAGAGAGAGAGGAAGAAACAGGCTCCCTGCTAAGCAGAGAGCCCGATGCGGGGCTCGATCCCAGGACCCTGAGACCATGACCCGAGCCGAAGGCAGAGGCTTTAACCCACTGAGCCACCCAGGCACCCCTAAATACAAGGTTTTATGTAGTTCTGGAAGGGAGTCCTGTAGCCTATAGATGGAGAGAGTCTAGAATAAAGGCATTCTTTGGACAGCCCCTACGGAGGGCGGGTCACAACTCAGAACCAATTCAGGATGTGCGTTTCCAGAGGTTCTGCCCCCGCGAAAGCAAAGCGTTTACGGATGATCTCTGCTTAAACTCTTGGTTTCCAATTGGGTGATTTCTTTAATGACTGTTTGGCAAGCTGAGGGGCTCATAAAAGTCACTGGCAGTGCAAGTCCCTACTGGCTCCACTACCTCCCAAAGAAATTTCCACACAAAGTTATTTGAAACATCTAAGTTTCTCTGCATAAAGTAAGAACCAGGCATCAGCAGCAGGAGCGAAACTTGGGTCAGGCAGAAAATGCAGACTCTCAGGCCCCCCTCAGGCATCTTAACAAGATTCCCACTGATTCTCATGCATCTTTCTGGTACAACAGCAGCCTGGGCACACCTGCCTGCTTCATAATCACGCACACCAAACAATTCAGTGTGAAACCATCACGAAGGCAGCATTCGGTAATAGCACAAGATACTTATTCTCCAAAGAGATTTTTAAGGGCTACTCTCTGTGCTTATCTGTGGGTGACTCATCACAAGATAAACATAAAACCCAAACTCTCAGGGATCACCGGCCACACCTGATAACTCTTTTTCTTCATTTCTTGCCAAATCTATGAACAGGCTCTGAGCAGCCAACTGTTCGTCTCTCCCTGTAGATAAATTATGAAGGTCATTACAAGCAAACGCAATATAGGTTAAGAGTAGCCTCCTCTTGATCCTTGTGTTCTCTTAAATTATAAACCATGGGGTTACAGTTATTGCTGAATGACAGCAAGTCCTGAATGCCCCTATGGTGCAGAATTGAATGAAATGCAGCTCAGGACAGATGCAAGGACACCAGCTCGCTCTCCCTCCCTTCGTCTGTTTTCTTTCCTTCTGTTATCACTCTGTGCCGTTATATGTCATCTGATAAGCAGTCTTGAGATGAAAAGAAACTACAACTCATGAACTGAAACTTTCATTGAGATATTTTCCAGTGGAGTGTATGGACTCAGGAAATGGATACAAAGTGCCAGAAAAAAGACCAGTGGATAATGCATTTGACTCTATTTTTAAATTATAATCTCTTTGCTGCCAAAAAGGATAGGGCACCACTGTCTTCTCCATCTCCTACCCCTCCAAAAAAAGCACAGAACCAAGAAGACGACTAAAACAAGAACAAAAGACAACAAGTAAGTAAAAAGGGAAAGGAGATAATACAGAAAAAGGAAAAAAAAACAGATTTCATCTTCTTACCAAATCAATTTTTTTCTGATAATGTTTTTTTAAATTTTACATTTCTCTTTGGAGCATCTGAGTTTTCAGTTGTGACTTTCTAGAAAACCTATTTGTTTTAAAAGCCCAATTTTTCCAAAGCCGAGTGATTGAGAGAAGAACAACTGGGAATTCTAAAAGCTAAAAAGTAAAGCCTGAAGGAAAAAGACATCAAGTCTATCAACAAAATCAAAGACTGGTTAAAAAAAAAAAAAAAAACAACACATAAAGGAAGAGCTAGTCGCTTCCCAAAGGGAGAGAAAGGTTTCAGTGGCTGATGGATGAGGATGAAGAGGGACAAGACTAGGTCCCAGAAGCTGTCTGGGCCCCAAGGAAAAGGTCTAGCAATCCGCCCCTCCCCCACCCCACCAAGTGGTTTGGGGAGCCATAGGTTGATAGAAATCCCAGAGGAAGGGGGCCAGCTCCCCAAGGCGGTGTCTTCAGAGGCTCTGGGCCATATAGAGAGGCACTGTCGCTCTTGACCAGAGCTTGAGCTTCTGGGTGTCTTTGGCTGAGGGAGATACTCTGTAACATGGTTCTGGGGCAGTTCGCTATGAGAAGACTTCCGGGGTTTCTCTGGAGCTATAAGACAATGTTGGGTCCCCGGGGTCAGGACAAGGAAGCTGCAGCACATGTGCGCCTGCTGAGCAGAGACCTTGCTTGGGCCAGTGTTATGGAAACAACAGGCTGAAACCCAACACTGGGCCCAGTGACCTGAGACAACCTTGGACAGAGGACAGCACTAGGACAAGGTGTCACTCCCCTGAGGTCACACAAACTGCCCCCCGATCCCCAGGGAAACTGATGGGCCACAAGAAGGGATGAAAGGAACAGGAAGGAGAGACACCTGAGAAGGTGAATTTAAACTGGAAGAAACTAAGAAATTACCACCAGTGGAAATGGGGACTCCCGGGCAGGCTTACTCATATTAGGGAAAAATCTAAAATGCTACATTTTTGCCTAGCTAACTTCATACCTTCAAGTGTGTATGTATATATGCTTATGTCTATGTTCTGAAATTTACTAGAAAGTTGAACTCTAATTAATGGAAAAAGCAGGAAATAGAGGTCCACCTAGTGGTTTGGGGTTAATTTCAATAACTTTTTTTAAGGTTGTGGGCCTGTAGTCAAGGCAGAAAGCACAGGTGGGCTGTAGTCTGGAAGAATGGGGGATGGGCTTGATTGTCCTTAGCACCCAGAGGTCTGGAGGAAGAAAAGGGAGACCAGGTAGGAAGGACTGTCAAGAAGGTATTCAAGACTACATGAAGAGATTTAAAGAACCTATTCTGATTATGAAATTTATCTGTTTCCACAACACAATCAAATTATTTCCTGGCTCCATTAACAGGAAACAAACTTCTAAATCATTAAATGCATAGCAGCAAACGTCCCCCCTTTTCCGCAAATCATGCAGGACTGTGGCCTATTGCTTTTCTTAATAAGGTTAGTTCCTTCTACATTTGTAGAATTAAGGAAATATCTTAAAATAATAGGCACTGTCCATCCTGTGAAAATGGAACTTGCCTATTTAGCCATCCGAACATATCACATCTGCCATCACTTTTGATGGGGGAAAAGTACTTGAGGAACGTCTACCCAGTAAAAGATTTATCTTCTTGCGAGCTACTTCGACCACAGCGGATTAATCACTTAGAAGGCAGGAGCAGAGGCTGGCAATTCTCTAAGTGAAAACAGAGGTGGTCTGCCAGCACAAGTTCCTCCTGCTAACACGTCATCCCAAGGACAGCACTGCGGAACAACATTGCATGAATAATGCAGGTTCCGAGAGAATTCTGAGTCCCTAGGGACCTCCAGGCTCCACTACAGAAACCAAGCAGCAAAAAGTGCCCGCCCAGAGCTCCTTGGGGGCACCTGAAGTTAGAATATTAGTAAAGCCTATTTAGAGGGAGATGAAAGTTTTCAACCTTTTTATATATACATGTATATGAAGAATTTCAAATCATAAGTTAATAAAATCATTCATCTATCCTAAGTGCCACTAGCACAATGAGAGACCCATTTAGTTTTCTCCACCTTAAGCTGGTGACTTTTGAGAACTGGAGAGAGCACTTCTCTCTGCGCTGATGGTGGAACTTCTAGAACCCTGTGGTGGAGTCTATTCAAGGCCAAAAGCAGATGGCACTACTCATTTGCATATTTGAGCATCATTATAATTAGAGCTCTTTAAATATGAAAAAGTTGAATTACTTTCCATTAGAGTTTCTGACAACATAGAGAAATTTCATTAAAATACGCTTCTTCTCAAAGAGAACATCATAAGGTGAAAATAATTTCCAATAAAATAAAATTGGGAAAAAAGACATTCATATAAAAATTTTTAAAATTTTAAAAAATTTAAAAAGTCTTATGAAAAGATAATTCTAAGTTTTTAAAATTATGAAGTATGAAATACATACAAAAGAATGTATGAAAACATTCTTACAATCCTTAATTTTGGATGAATTATAGCTTTAGGCTGTAACTCAAACATTCAAGGATCATATAATCATAACATCAACTGTAAAGAATTAGAAGATTAAGAGGAAACTATTGGAAATATTTTGATAAGGTTCAAGAATGAGACCCATGTGAACAGATGGAATAAATTAAGTTCTTAGATCCCCCCAAAAGGGGATGATTCACCTTTTTAATCAATAGTCTTTTTGTGATGCTAATAAAAAGATTTCTTCAATTCAAACATTATATTACAAAAGCATTTTACAATTAAAATGAAGGAAAATTCATCTTTCACATATACTTTTGGATACATTTGAAAACATGTATAACTTAATAATTCAAATTACTCATGTTTACATAGAGGTAAAAGAAATTGGATATTTATAATTCAAATGTAAAATAATAAATTTGTAAAATATTGTTATTCTGTGTAACAATTCTCATCCACCAAGATAAAAAATAAACCCTGATTTTCAATTTTTTGAGGAACCTCCATGCTGTTTTCCAGAGTGGTTGCACCAGCTTGCATTCCCACCAACAGTGTAGGAGGGTTCCCCTTTCTCCACATCCTCGCCAGCATCTGTCATTTCCTGACTTGTTCATTTTAGCCATTCTGACTGGTGTGAGGTGGTATCTCATTGTGGTTTTGATTTGTATTTCCCTAATGCCCAGTGATGTGGAGCACTTTTTCATGTGTCTGTTGGCCATCTGGATGTCTTCTTTGCAGAAATGTCTGTTCATGTCCTCTGCCCATTTCTTGATTGGATTATTTGTTCTTTGGGTGTTGAGATTGCTAAGCTCTTTGTAGATTTTAGATACTAGCCCTTTATCTGATATGTCATTTGCAAATATCTTTTCCCACTCTGTCAGTTGTCTTTTGGTTTTGTTGACTGTTTCCTTTGCTGTGCAAAAGCTTTTGATCTTGATGAAGTCCCAATAGTTCATTTTTTCCCTTGCTTCCCTTGCCTTTGGCGTTGTTCCTAGGAAGAAGTTGCTGCGGCTGAGGTCGAAGAGGTTGCTGCCTGTGTTCTCCTCAAGGATTTTGATGGATTCCTTTCTCACGTTGAGGTCCTTCATCCATTTTGAGTCTATTGAAAATAGAGCTACCTTATGACCCAGCAATTGCACTACTGGGTATTTATCCTAAAGATACAAACGTAGTGATCCAAAGGGGCACGTGTACCCGAATGTTTATAGCAGCAATGTCCACAATAGCCAAGTTATGGAAAGAACCTAGATGTCCATCAACAGATGAATGGATAAAGAAGATGTGGCATATATATACGATGGAATACTATGCAGCCATCAAAAGAAATGAAATCTTACCATTTGCGATGACATGGATGGAACTAGAGCGTATTATGCTTAGCGAAATAAGTCAACTGGAGAAAGACAACTACCACATGATCTCCCTGATATGAGGAAGTGGAGATGCAACGGGGGTGGGAGTTAAGGTGGTAGGAAAAGTAAAAATGAAAGAAGATGGGATCAGGAGGGAGAAAAACCAAAAGAGACTCTTAATGTCATAAAACAAACTGAGGGGGGTGGGGGGAAGAGGGGTTGGGTGAGGGTGGTGGGGTTACATCATATGTTTAAATAAAGCTTAAATAAAGTAAAAAAAAAAATAAAAAATAAACCCTGAAAGTCCAGAATGTTGAAATGAAATTATTTTTCTCTGGGATACTTCACTAATGTACCACTTGGCTTTGGGTCCATAACAATAACCAAGTAGTCCTTTATGTTTCTGACAGGATGAAACAGTAATCTAAAAAGGTATCTCACTGTATCACTGATTAAAAATATATTATGTTTACCTATTAAAAACATTTAGTAGGGATGCCTGGGTGGCTCAGTGGGTTAAGCAGCTGCCTTCGGCTCAGGTCATGATCCCAGGGTCCTGGGATTGAGCTCCACATGGGGCTCCTTGCTCAGCGGGGAGCCTGCTTCTCCCTCTGCCTGCTTTTCCTGCTGCTCCCCCTGCTTGTGCTCTCACTCTGACAAATAAATGGGTAAAATCTTAAAACACACACACACACACACACACACACACACACACATTTAGTAACAAAAACACATATATGCTAGGGGGAAAAAAAACTTGGCTAACATAGATCAATCTGATTTGAACCAAATGCCACAAAACATATACAATCAAATGTATTTAAAACATCTACCCTGAAAGGCCTCAGCAGATATTCCAAATGGACAGTTTTTACATCTACAAATATTAGCAATTCAGATCCAGACCCAGTAAAACACAATTCATCAGTTAGCAACATGAGGACATGTTAACTTAGTTAATGAAATTTGTACCAGGCTGGTGTTAAGCATTTTAGATGGTTTCTTTTAATCCATCCTCTCAAAAACCCTATCAAGTGGGACTTCTGTCTCTATTTCACAGATAAGGAAACTGAGGATAATATACATTCAGAAATCTGTCCCAAATCACAGAGTTAGTTAAGAAGTCAGCATTAATCTTAAGTTAGGCTCACTAAGCTCTAGAAGCCGAGCACTCATCTCTTTCCTTCCAATGGCCATCATGTTAATGATGTCTGTCCTCAGTGTCCATCTTGGATCTCAACAAAATTTTGAAATTTCAGAAAAATCTACTGGCTAACCCTCACATATTACCTATGAAGTGAACAAACAACAAGCCCATATGGATTCATTTCTTTCCTAGCCTGATATTTCTAGCCATGATGCAATTAAATTGCAGCACAGACTATCAAGAGAACCGAGATCCTCCTAAAACTACTCTCTGCTATTTTCCTTAAAGCCCTGACACACATCTTCAGTAGGATCATTCTTTTTAGCCAAAAGAAAGGGGGCATCTGGTTTCAAAAAGGAAGGAGAAATAAGAGAGGCATAAGAATCAAAGTCAGGGGAGAAAGTAAGTCCAGGTAAGAAGCACCCCCTTTTCCAGGCCACCTGCAATTATCAGACACCATGCGAAACTAACCATGCACGGTAGAATCAGGCTGGATAGAGCTAACATGAATGACAAGCTTGTTTTGGATACCTCTGACTGCCAGATGAAAGAGTTCCTCCAGGTACGTATAATTAGTACTATCCATTTAGCTATAAAAGCTGTATAAAACACGTTTCTTGTCCTTAAGGAATTGCAATACACTTGGGGACATAAAAATATATACATACAGGTGACATTTCAAAGTATAATGATGTGTGCCAACTACTGTTATGGGAGAGTATTGGAAGATCCTAAGCAACACTTTTAGTGCTTTATAGTTTTGCACACAATGATCTCTAACAGGAGTTCAAAGGGACCTTCTCCTCTGTGGAAGAAAAGGAATCCTTAAGGTCTGTATTCCCCAAGGGCAAAACTAGGCCACAGTGGCAAGAAACAGTGCTCTCAAAAGTACGGTACAAAGCTTTTAAAGCTGTTTTTTACTTGGAGCCCTTTCTGAGTCTCTTCCTGTTGTGGGTCTGTTTCACATTGCTCATTTGTTCTTAGGACTCAAATAACTAGCGTAATAATAAATGGTTCCCAATCTCCCCTTACTGGAGAGGAAAAAAGCCAAGAGGGAGTCTGGGTATGGCCACAGTGAAAGGCTACCAGGAGAGTCTGGCTGGTTCTGCTCTGCTCTACTCTGGATCTTAGGAAGAGAAGCGACCATCCTGCATCTTCTTACCTCCAGGGGTAGTAAAAGTTCAAGATCAAGATGAGAGTGTGAACCTGGAAGACAACTGTCAGGATGTTATTGAGCTTGCCTTTCATGAGGCTTTGGGGGCAAAAGGAACCCTGGAGATCCACACTGGGTTCATTTACAGAGGGACCCCCAGGAAGCAGGAAAGAGAGGCAGGTCCGGGAGGACTCAGGGGTTCAGGAAACAGGTCATCCCCATCTTTACCCATCATCAGTGACATAGCCTTACAGATCCAAAACCACTTTTACAAACATTTCTTGAATTTCTTTTCACAAAAATGAGAATGTGACGAATACAGAGAAATCATTAATATATTTCATTTTTAAAATGAGATAAACAAAACTCAAGAAACATAGTTGGCTTTTGTCAGCTCTAGGAACTAGTAAGACTTGAAGCCTGGGCTTGTCCCAGGATGTTCAGACTCCTTGTTCTCAAGCCTTCACACAACTGAGCCTGAGGTAGGGAGGTCACAGAAGGTGCAGGAATCAGGCAGAGCCCTACAAGAGGGGTAATCTGAACATCAGCAATCCAAGGGATGACTTGGGACATAAACATCAATAATGACTAAATTGTAAAGAAGAGTCAATGATTAACAATATTCTTTTTTTTTTAAGATTTATTTATGTATTTATTTATTTATTTATTTGACAGAGAGAGATCACAAGTAGGCAGAGAGGCAGGCAGAGAGAGAGGAAGGGAAGCAGGCTCCCTGCTGAGCAGAGAGCCCGATGCAGGGCTCGATCCCTGGACCCTGGGATCATGACCTGAGCTGAAGGCAGAGGCCTTAACCCACTGAGCTACCAGGTGCCCGATCAACAATATTCTTATTGGGGAAAAGAGAATGTTCATTTTCTACTATATAGAAAATGAGAATGATCTTACTGGATTGAAGAACATCAACTCTGAAACACAAGGTTATGCCTCCCAACAGCCTTGTTCTCTTCCTTACCCATTGTGGATTTGTCACCCATGAACATATATACACTTTTATGGGGAATGACTTATAATTTTGGCCTGTCCTGTCATTTGGGCAAACAAAGTCTGGTTGTTTATCAACCACCAGACAAAGCAGAATATCCTTCCTCTTGTCTTTGATATACTTTATTTAAGATTTGAAGGACATCATTCCTATTTATTTCAGACCAGAGATGTGCTTAGGGCTTGGTGAGCAGTTTTGTGTTCTCCTCAAACACACTCCTTCTAGTTTTATACACTTTGATCATTTTCCCAAGCCAATGTCTTTCCTGGCAAGAATCAAAATCAATTTAACTTTTTCTTCCAGCTTCCAAGAGCATTCGAGTTGTTACATTCTGGATGTTCTCCAGCTCAATTATGCCTCTTTTGATCTTTGTTGACTAAAACTGCATATAATCTTTCAGGTGTGGATGGATTGTAGCTTCCACTAGACATTGTTATGTCCTTTGCTGGAGGATGTCCAGGGTTTTGATATCCTCTTTGGGCTACAGCATCTCCCCGGTTGGGATCCCCTAAGTGAGAGCTGACAAAGACACCAGGCTTAGGGGTAGCACTGTGGTTGAGTACTACTCTTCCACAAAAAAAAAAAAAAAAAGATGAAGAAAAGCAAGAAAAAATCTGAGTCACCTGCAAACTCAGGGACTTTTCTGAGTGTTTCTTCCTCTGGGTCACCAGTAAAGATGTTAAAATAAACTGAACATTGATAAAAAGTGTCTGCTTATAGTCCCAAGCTGTCTGCCTCCTTTAGTTTTAAAACTTAAAATAAGTTGAATTAAACCAGTTCAAACTGTGTTTCTAAGTGCAAGGTCAAAACTTATAAAGGAAACAGGAGTCTCTCAAATAACTCCATGCTTTCAGAAAAAGTAGCAATATTTTCTTAGCCTGATAAAGAATCTCTATTTTAAACTAAGTAGCAAAATCAGATTTAGTGTAAGATACTTGTAGCATTATTATTAAAACTTCCAAACAAAACAAAGGGGCTGTCTATAGCCATTCATTCATTTGACAAGTATTTAATGAGTGCTACTATGCACCAGGTACATGTTCTAAATGCCGGTGACATGATGAGAATTAATACATGCTCCCCCAGGATGGACTTTACATTACTTAATATTATTCTGGATAATGCTATTAAACTTGAAACAGAGTTAGATAAGAGATAAAATGAATATTGTTCAATTATGTGGTCTGTTAAGGAAAAGATTGAATTAAGGAAAAATGATTGAAATAGATACGAAGTTGAGTAACACAAGTATATATAATGCTCAAAATCAATAATTTTTAAAGATTTTCACAAAATCAATACATTTTAAAGATTATCACAATCAGTTTAAAGCATAGTGGGAAAATTCCATTCAGAATAGCAACCAAACATACATATATATATATATATATATATATATATACACACACACACACACACACCTATATACATATAGGTATATATATAATATATAATATAAAATATACATTATATAATATATTATATATATATAATATCTAGGAGTAAACTTTTGCAAGAAATATAAAAGGCTCCATTTGGAACCAAAGAGTGCTCAAATAAAGAACATTCAGAGAACAGTAGCAACAACAAAAAGCTCTTGGAAATTAGAAATATGAAAACAATGAGGAAGAAACTTAATGGAAACGTTGGAAAACAGAGTTGAAAAACCTTTCCAGATAACAGAGTAAACAGTCAAAGAAAAGAAAAATAAGAGGAACAAAAATAAGATAGACAACCCCATTTGTAGGTTCAGCAACCAAATAAAGAGTTCCAGAAAGACAGAGAAAATGCAGAGGAAGAAATCATCAGGGAAGAAGGTCAGGCAAATGTCCCAAAATAAGATTGTAGTTTCCAGACCACTGAGTGTCCAGAATAGGACCTGAAAACTGGTACAAAGTAGACACAAAATTACACAATTTTAGAACATTAGAAATAAGAAGCTTCCACAGAGACAGATTATATTTTCACATTCAAAGTCAAGAATTAGTCTTCTCAGCTGAGATACTAGAAGCTATAGTGAAATGGAGAAAGATCAACCTTCTGGGGGGGAAATTCTGCTGTGGCAGAGACATGTGATGCTTAGAGCATCCATGTGCTCCATTTCCCAGCCTCCTCCAGCTGAGCTTGGCTTTCCCACCAGTTCCAGCCAACAGGGTGCTCACAGAAGTGACATGCATCACCCCTCTAGTTCCTCTCCACCCTGTCACAGTGATACAAAGGTCCTATGTAGAGATGGTGAAGCCACAGGAGGCATCCAGCCAGGATCTAGAGCAAGCTGCTGAAAGAAAAGAGCCTCTGGATCCACTGAGGATCTTACATCAGCAAGATATAAACTTGAAGGAGGGAAGCCATTGAGATTTTGTATCACCCTAACCTAGCCTGATCAATATCGATAGATATCCAATCTGTAATTTTACAAACTGTCAGGCTATTAGTCAAGAGTAGAACAGCCATCTTCAGAAAGGCATTATTTCAAATAATTTCCATACTATGCACCTTTTCTCAGGAAACTACTGGAGACCAAGGAAGGAGAAAGGTATGTAGAAAAGGCAAAATAACCCCCTCCCACCCCTGCAACCAGGATGCCAAAGTCCTAACCTCCAGGATCTGTGAATGTGTTTTCCTACAGGGCAAAAGGGATCTTGAGATGGTGAGATTACCCTGGACGACTTGGATGTACACAACATAATCACAGTGGAAAAGAAATAGAGAAGAGTCAGAGTTTGAAGATGCAACGATGCTGGCTTTGAAGATGGAGGAAGGGACCAGCAGGCAAAGAACGCATGCGGCCTCTGGAAGCTGGAAAAGGGAAGGAAATGGATTCTCTCACAGAGCTCCCAACAGGAACATAGCCTGGCTGACTCCTAGAGGTTAGTCCAGAGCCACCCATTTCAGACTTCTGTAAGATAATACACTTGTGCTGTTTTCAGCCCCCAGGCTTATGGTAGTGCATTACAGCAGCAGGGGAAAACTCTCGCAACATGAGGTATAGGATGTGGAAGCCACGGCAGAAGGGGGGAATTCCCAGACACATCTGGGATGGAGGCTGGGCCCAGACCAGAGCAGGCAAGAAAGCCCAAGTGAGACGTCTACAACCTTGCTAGCATGTTTGGAGGTGCATGAATTTACTACACCACTGGAAAAAAGTTTCATGATAACTTGGATGGGGAGGAAAATGTCATAATGGTCCCACCACCCCTGTTATTTGCCTGGTGGCAGCGGTAAAAACACTGAGCATTGGGGCAGCCCAAATAACACACACTGGGTTTAGGAGGAGGGGGCTGAAAAAGGGGGGTACAGGGTGGGGAGCAATGGGCTGTCATGAAAGTGCAAAATCCGCCCATTCCAGCAGAGGGAGGTCAACAGAGGAAGCCTAAAGCTGTGAAAAACCCAGAAAGCAGCATAAGCTTTTTTTCAGAGATATGAAAGGTGATTCTTAAAATTGGTTGAAAGAGTGTAAAGTCACTATTTCTGAACAACAGAAAGTAATGGGGAGGGTGTAGTCAGGGGGTCACTTCTTCACAAGCTAATGAGCCATTTGGTGCTTTAAACTCTCTGCATTATGTATATGCATGACTTGGATTAAACATAAAATGTACATATAGGGGCTGGCAAAACATTTGCAACAAATAATACATAGGCCTTCATATTCTTAATATACAGTGAAGATTGGGCAGGACGGTGAAAAGTGCTTCGTTATGGCTGTCTCTGAGTGGTGCCATAATACGTGATTATTCTTTCCTGCTGCTCTATAATTTTCTGTGCTTCCCACATCAAAGCAAAATAGGAGCATGCATAATTTTTAAAACAAAAAGAACTGATCAGATGGTCAAGGAAGAAATAAAACAAGCAAAAAGAATTAGGTAACTATATTGGAAGCTGCTAAAATGTTTAAGTTACTACAACTTTGAAAACCCTCAAGCAGTTGTTACCCTGCCAAAAAAAATGGCGGCCTGAGTTTTCTTAATTTATTAAAGCAATTTCTTGATTAACTATGCTTTCCAACAACAATTTGCAATTTAAAAATTTCATGCTTCATTTAAAGCGCTTTATTTTTGTTAAAGGCAGTCCAAACCTGACCACGTATTAAGTCTGTGATTGGGACTGGTGCAGGTTTGGATAAGGTTTAGAGAACATTTTATCACCAATAAGTGGCCTGTGGGCTTTGAGGAGTGGGGTAGGGAAGAGGCTAAGAGAACAATGATGTAAACCACATATTTTTAGACCTGTGGCTTCACAGAATTTTTTTAATTAACAGAAAAAGACAGAAGTGGAAGATATGCTTAATAGTACTAACCATTTGTTGAGTAAGAAATGGATTCATTATGTTCTTCTTGGGAAGGAGTGAACACACTACATGCTCATAAAACTGATAAATTTAGAAGTACTGTTTCTGAACTTGGGCACAGATTTCCATGGAAAGTTGAAATCTCAGGAGGCCACTGGCTGGGCCAAAGCCTTCCATGCTAATGATTAGAGGCTGTGATGAGTTCAATGGAAGTGTGAAGGAAGAATACACGTGACTTCAGGATAAGAAATAATACCTATTATGTAAGGCTGATTTGTTTCCGTTTGGCAGATTCCTCTTCTTTTTTTTTTTAATCTTCTATGTTATTAATTATCTTTCTCAAACAAAATACCTAAGTATAAAGTTCTTCAGGGTATCCACTGAACTCAAATGCTCTTAGAATTATTTAAAAATAAAATACTCAAGTCATACATTTTCCTATCATTTGCAATGACAAAAAAAAAAAAGAATGAGAGGGTAGAAGGGATTCTTTCAAGGTCATGCTTATCTGAGTGAAACTGATTCCTAATTCCCAGCCTCATTCTGTTCTGCTAGTTTTTTCTCTAAACCTAATATATTTATCATGAATCATTAAACACAAACCTATTGCCCAGTGCAATTGATTCATCCATAAAATGAAAAGCGACTTCACTTTTGTAGTGTTTTTTAAAAAGGACTTTGGGTAAAGTCAGGTGTGGACACAGAGAACAATATGGGCTTAAGAACAGCTAAATGCGGGGCGCCTGGGTGGCTCAGCGGGTTAAGGCCGCTGCCTTCGGCTCGGGTCATGATCCCAGGGTTGTGGGATCAAGCCCCGCATCGGGCTCTCTGCTCTGCGGACAGCCTGCTTCCTCCTCACTCTCTCTGCCTACTTGTGATCTCTGTCTATCAAATAAATAAATAAATAAATCTTTAAGAACAGCTGAATGCTAAAGGTCGTGGAAGGCTTTGCTTTCTGTTCCAAAGCAGCCCACGGAAGAAAGGGGGAAACCACAGAACCTGAAAGTTCTACTAGTGTCTGGTATGCCACCAGACATGTAATTAATTGCTTTTAAAAATCCAGAGAAAATACAGTTGGGGGTTGGGAGCAAGTCTTATTCTAAGTAATAGCAAACTGAGTTCCCGGAATCTGTAAGAGGCTGTTTATAAGCAATACCTGGAGTACAGAAGACCCCCTGCTAGATGCTTACTATGTTTGGTGCCTAGGTGCTTCCTTTAAGTTCACAACTCTACATCACAACAAGGTGGATGGAATCATCTTGTTTTACAAATATAAAACTGAAGCTTAGAGAGGCAAAGTGTTTATTCTAAGGTAACTAGTTACATAGTAGGATCTGAACTGAGGTCTGACTCCAAAACCCACGCTTCTCAGACTCCTGGCCACCAAGAGCAATTATAGAAGTTGGAATGAAGAATTTGGGACATTAAAAGACTAACATGTTTTAAATTTCAGGGGTGGACCCATTGCGTAGGCTGGATGTATGTCTTCTCTGTCTCACTAATTTTTTATCTTTGGAATATTTCATAATTAAAAGATAACTATAAAGAAACTTCACTGTTTCTGCCTTGGATAAAAATAAGAAGATTTAAACTTTGGAGAATGCCATTTCTTTTTCCCCAAAGAAGATCAGACAATGTAGGTCTTGAGGGTATTTACAACAGGATGAGATGGAGCTCTAAAACCAGAAGGCCCACTTAGCAGCAACAATGGCTTCAAGAATTGTTGTCAGACTGGAAGCAGCTAGATGAAGTGGGCCAAGCTCACATCCAAGTCTGTGCCCAAGATTTATTTGCTTCTTGCAGATCTTAACAGACAACAGGAAAACAAGGTGGATAGCCACGTCTGTATGCTCAAAAATAGGTTCTGAGGGATAAAAAAAAGAAATTACTTTTCCTCTTGAATCTTAGGACTGCTCTCCCAAGTAAATACTGATTTTGATCAAGGGAGACTATGTGTGTACATAAAACTCATGCAATCCTGCCCTCAGAGTAAGGAAGAATTTTTGATCCAGAAACCCACTCTGACTTGAGGGTTGCTTGGCCAAGATAGCTGAAAGTAAATATACTTCCGTTATTTTCCAGAAGTCACTTATCTATTATGATTATTAGATATGTGGGTTTTCTCTTCAGGCTCCAAACAAGGATATAAACCATAGTTTCTTTACTAGAGAACTTAAGAACATCTCCTTTCAACTAATGTTGGTAAGGATTTATTGATAGGAAAACAAACAAATATGCAGTCTTTCCCAGGGACTCAGTAGTAGTGGTTTTTAAAAGGCAGGCAGAGAAGTCTCCTATAAAAATAGAGACATATTTTTTAAAGGGAACAGACTTCTTTACTATTTTTTCTCATATTCTCATAGCCCCTGGTCTTGCAAAAATAGGAAGTTTCCTTTTCAGGTAACTTTCTCTTACATGGATTTTCACCGAGGTCCTTTCCAAAGAAAAATATCACATAATATGATTTTTGTATATTAAAAACACAATTTGAAGAGTAGAAATGAATTTCTAATAAATATTGGATAATTATTTGGATATAATATACTATTATACATTATATATAATTATATTAGATATTATATTATTAATATAATATTACATTATAGATTATATATTAGATATATAATACATCATATATATCTTAGATATAATATTGGATAATAATATAATAGTGGCAGATGTGAGAATTATAGAGAGGGAAAAAGAAGAATTACAAAGAAAACTGAAAAAGGAATTTGGGGGGAAAATTTTAGTGGCAAATGTTGAAAAAACTATGAACATGCACTGAAGTCATCCTAATGGCAGACTTCTAAGGATGGTTTCCATGTTCATTAAATAAAACCAAACAAGACCTAACAGGGCATAACAGTTCATGCTGTCCTGGTAACTGAAGATATTAAACTCAACCCAGCTGAATTACTTTCTAGGGCTTTAAAGTATCCCAAACTGGGTGGATTAAAAGAAGAGAAATGTATTCTCTCACAGTTCAAGAGGCCATGAAGTCTGAAATGCAGACTATCTGCAGTGGGGACTCAGAGGGACAGTCGGCTCCATCCTTCTCTCCTGGAGTCCTGCAGTTGCCAGCAGCCCTTGGTGGCCTTGGCTTGTGGCAGCATGACTCCAACCTCTGCCCCCATCCTCACATGCCATTCTCCCTGTGTGGTCCTGTCTCTATGTCGGAACTTCCCTCTTCTTGTAGGGACATCAGTCATACTGAATTTAGGGCCCGCCTTCATCCAGTGTGACCTCATCTTGACTAGTACATCAGCAAAGAGCCTATTTCCACATAGGGCTGCACTTACAGATTCTGGGGGTTAGGACTTTGGCATTGGGAAGACACAATTCAATCCATAATCCCATTCTGAACCAAATCTATGACTTGTAACTCCTTTCCTACTGTTCCATTTCTCTACTACAGAATTATGCTGCCATCGTCATCGTTTGCTAGGCTATCCATTTTTCTCGTCTATTAAAGCCAAGCTTCTCAAAGCACTTCCTATCTTCATCTTCCATCCACCACTCCTCAAACTGAGGAGAGGGGCCTACCTCTTCTCAATCCCTCCAGCCCAGACCCTTTGACCTGCATAGGTCATCCTATAAAACCTTCAGGACTCACCTGAGGACTCACCTGTGCTCACTCTATCCAGCACCTAACACCTACTTCATGTATCAGATCCCGCCTGGATGAGATACTAGCCTGTCCTTCCCACTAGACTCTAAGCTCCTTGAGGGCAGGTTCTGTGCCTTCTGCAGTCTTAAAGTCCCAGCACTGAGCCCAACACAAACTTAGCGCATAAATAATGCTTGGATGAATGCATGGTTGTCTCTATAGGGTCATTTACATTCAAGAATATCTCGATCGCAGAACTGTGTGCTCCCATAGTTTTTGATTCTTTAAAACCTCAAGATGCAAGTAGACTGTAAAGTATTAAATGACAGAAACGATCTTCAACTATTTTTTGTGTCTTCCTGATCTCTTGCATAAAATAGGCACTCAAAAATTAATCGATGCTAGAGGGAAATTAGCTTCTGGGGTGGGTTGGGAGGTAAAAAGGACTAACCTTTACTGCACAATGTCAGACACCACTATGTATTAGACAAATGTCATTTCAATTGACATCACTACTTCTCATTCATTTGAAGATTTCTTGCTCAGCATAATATATTGTAAAACCTCTTCTAATGAACCCATTTTTAAATACAATTTTGAATACTAATACTACTTAGAATGTTACTTTATATGGAAAAAGTAGGATGTATTATCTTATATATCAAAATACTTTTATATACAAATGCCAGCATCAGCATATATCTTAACCCTCTATGTATCATCAGGATGCACTGCACCCAATTTTAGTTTTTTGGGGTTTGGGTTTTTTTTTTTTTTAACAATTCTAACTATTTGTGTGTATTAACATTTCTTTTTTTTAAAGATTTTAATTGATTTACTTATTTGAGAGAGAGAGAGTGTGTGTGAGTGAGTAGGGGGAGGAGCAGAGGGAAAGAGGTAAGCAGGCCCCATGTTGAGCGCAGAGACCATTGCGGGGCTCAATCTCATGAACCAGAGATCAGGATCTGAGCCAAAATCAAGAGTCAGAGGCTAACTGACTGCACCACCCAGGCACCCTTGTGTATTCATATTTCTTGACATCATTCTTTTTTAGAATGTTCCAAAGAAAATACACCTTATTTTTCAATAAAGAGAATAAAGCCCATTCTACCCTATAGTTATTGTCAAATAAGTCCATATTATTACAATTATAGAATCATAATTATAACACTAAATATAACTACCATATAACAGGGTCTACTGGCCTCTCTAAAAAATTTAAGATCCACTATGGGATCTTAATGATTTTATTTTTTTCATTTATCTTGAGACACTTGCTTTCTCATCATCCTAGAATAATTACCTACCAATTATGCATCAATTACTCTCAAATTTGCTTTAAAAAGACAAAAGTAGTAGAAAAATTGAGGAATGATGGAATGGCTGTAACTACACTGCTGTTCAGTGATTACTGGAATGATCTATTCTGTGTTGTCCAATACAGTAACCACCAGCCACAGAGAACCCAGAGAATTTGATATGTAGTCAGTGCAAATGAGAAACTGAATTTTTAAAAAAATTTCATTAATTTAATTTCAATAGCTGCATGAGCCTAATGGCTACTGTCCTGAACAGGGTAGGCCTGGAAGAGTAAGTCACTGGTGAAATACACCACTATTGAATTGCTCTTTGTATTTTACTGTGTTGTCCAAGGATTGCATCATCTTTCCAAAAGATATAAAAGAAGACTGGAGACACCATCTTTGTAGTTTGCTTTTAACTTTCATTAGAGTGGAGAGTTTGGAATTTTTGTTCCTGCCTATAATGACAAAGAGAAGAAAACTGACAGAGGAAGAGGTTTTATAAGGATTGGCAGAACCAGAGATGAACGCTGGAGTTAGACAGCAGCACTCGAGACTCTAATCAGAACGATGATATTGATCATGAAAGGGAAAACCACAGACCCTGAGCCTTCAGATGATGACATCCTGGATTTGTTCTCTTAAATTCAATAGTTGATGAGGAAACAATATATGTCTAAGGACAAAATTTATATATATATTTTTTAAATTAACTACATGTATATATATTTGTACATATGGTGTTCTCATGCAGTTAGTCATCAAGAGGAAGGACTTCATCAAACAATATTTTGCAACAAAAACCTGGACAGTCCCATTTTGCTAAATGAATGTGGGATAGTGTTCTCTAACCTTTTATGATAGATATTTATACACCAAAATGTATTATATATGCAGTTTATAAATGGACAAATGCTGAAGGTAGGTATGTATACAAAAATGACTAGGAGGGAAAAGATGAGGTAGAAATTAAACATTTACTGGATTGATAAAAAAATGTTTAAAGGGTTCATTGGACTTGGATAGTAAATGGTGATGACTATTTTTTTCTGGTATACTAGAGTTAAAACTTATCTTGTAGTTAAGCTACCAGATAACTATATGAAAGAGTAAAATTTCAGAAATAAGGTAAAAAATTATTATATTTCTATTCATATAGGTAATTTTGAAATGGTTAAAATAGACCCTGGGGCTACACAGCCTTGGGTTAGGATTCCAAGCCTAGTACTTAGTACATGACCCTTGACAAGTTATTTAGTACATGCCCTTGACAAGTTATTTAGCCTCTCTATGAACTAGTTCCCTTATCTGTAAATAAGGATTAAAAAAATTACTTCCCCTCTTGGAAATTAAAAAATACTTTGAGACAAACGAAAATGGAAACACAACGTCCTAAACCTTTGGGAAACAGCAAAAGCAGGTCTAAAGGGGTAGTTTATGGCAATACAGGCCTAACTTGAGAAACAAGAAAAATCCCAAATGAACGATCTAACCTTACTCCTAAAGGAACTGGAAAAAGAAGAAAAAACAGAGCTCCAAATTAGTAGAAGCAAGAAAATTATAAAGAATAGAATGGAAATAAATAAAATAGAGACAAAAAAAATAGAAAAGATCACTGAAACTAAGAGCCAATACTTTGAGGAGGTAAACAAAATTAACAAACCTTTAGCCAAATTCAAAAAGAAAAAAGAGAACTCAAATAAATAAAATCAGAAATCAAAAAGAAGTAAAAATCAACACCAGAAAAATACAAAGGATTATAAGAGGCTACTATAAAAAATTATGTCAACAAATTGGACAACCTCAAAGAAATGGATAAATTCTTAAAACACACAATCTTCTGGGGCACCTGGGTGGCTTGGTTGGTTAAGTGTCTGCCTTTGGCTCAGATCATGATCCTAGGGTCCTTGGATTGAGTCTTGTGTTGGGATCTCTGCTCAGTAAGGAGCCTGCTTCGCCCTCTCCCCGCCCCCCAAGGCTCTCCCTCTCTGAAACAAATAAAATCTTTAAAATCTCCTAAGACTGAATCAGAAAGATAGAAAATCTGAATAGACTAGTTGCTAGTAATGAAATTGAGTCAGAAATTGAAAAACTCTCAAGAAACAAAAGTCCAAGACCAGATGTTTCACAAGTAAATTCTATCAAACATTTTAGAGGAGTTAATACCTATCCTTCTCAAACTATAAACTATTCCAAAAAAATTGAAAAGGAAGGAATGCTTTCAAATTTATTCTGTAGGGCAGCATTACTCTGATACCAAAATCAAACAAAGACATTACAAGAAAAAAGCACAAGCCAATATCCCTGGGTGAACATAGATGCAAAATTCCTCATCAAAATATCAGCAAACCAAATTCAGCAAGATATTAAAAGGATCAAGTGGGATTTATTCCAAGGATGCAAGGATGGTTCAATATCTGCAACTCAATCCATGTGATACATTACATTAACAAAATGAAGGATAAAAACCATATGATCAGGGGTGCCTGGGTGGCTCAGTGGGTTAAAGCCTCTGTTTTCAGCTCGGGTCATGATCTCAGGGTCCTGGGATCAAGCCCCGCATCGGGCTCTCTGCTCAGCGGGGAGCCTGCTTCCCCCTCTCTCTGTCTCTGCCTGCCTCTCTTCCTACTTGTGATCTCTGTCTGTCAAATAAACAAATAAAATCTTTAAAAAAAAATAAGAGAGGAAGAGAAGTGGAAAAAAGGGAGGAAGAAAGGCAAAAGAGGATAAATAAAGATAAATAGAAGAGAAGAAAGATATTCAGTGGGCATGGGGAAAGCAAGACACAGGGAGAAAACAGGAGCAAGACTGTACAGCCATCTGGCATGCTCTGTCCGTGACCTCACTTTATACAGGAGTTTGGACGTGACTGGAACAGTCATGCTATTTCAAATTGTTTAGAATTACAAAATTCTGGCAGGTGTTTTAAGTCCCTCTTTTAAGCACATGTGGCTTCTGAACACTTGAAATGTGGCTGATCTGAGCTAAAATGCAAGTGTAAATGCACACCAGATTTCAAAGACTTCATATGAAAAAAAAGGAATGTAAAAGATTTTGGATAAATTTGGGTTAAATAAAATATATTTTTGAAATTAAAAAAAAAAAGAAAATCCCATTTACAATTACAAGAAAAGAGTAAAATAGATGGGAATAAAGTTAACCAAGGAGGTGAAAGACTTATACTCTGAAAGTTATAAGACACAGATGAATGAAATTGGAGATGAAAGAAATTGAAGGGAAAATATACCATGCTCATGGATTAGAAGAATTAATATTGTTAAAATGTCCACACTACCTAAAACAATCTCTACCAAAATACCAATAGCATTTTTCACAGAACTAGAACAAATAATCCTAAAATTTATACAAAACCACAAAAGACCCTGAATAGTTAAAGCAATCTTGAAAAAGAAGAACAAAATGAAGGCATCACACTCCTGAATCTCAAACTATCCTATAAAACCACAGTAATCAAAACAGTATGTATGGGCATAAAAATAGACACACAGATCAATGAAACAGACTAAAGAGGCCAGAAATGAACACACCATTATATGGTTAATTAATCTACAATGCAGGAGATAAGGATACACATTGGAGAAAAGACATCTCTTCAATAAGTGCTGCTGGGAGAACTGGACAGCTACATGCAAAAGAATGAAAGTGGACCACTTTCTTACACTATACACAAAAACAAACTTAGATTGGATTAAAGACCTAAATATGAGACCTTAAACCATAAAACTCCTAAAAGAAGACATGGGGAGTAGCTTCTTGGGTGTCAGTATTAGCAGTATTTTTTTGGATCTGTCTTCTCAGGCAAGGGCAGCAAAAGCAAAAGTTAATTGGCACTATAACAAACTAAAAACCTTTTGCACAGCAAAAAAAAATCAACAAGGTAAAAAGATAACCTAGTGAATTAGAAGATATTCACAAATGATATACCCAATAAGGGGTTAATATCCAAGGCACATAAAGAACTCACACAACTCAACACCAAAACACAAAGAATCCAATTTAAAAATAGGCAGAGGGCTTGAATAGACATTTTTCCAAAGAAAACAAACAGAGGGCCAACAGACACATGAAAAAATGCTCAACATCACTAATCATCAGGGAAATACAAACCGAAACCACAATAAGATAACACCTCACACCAGTCAGAATGGCTAGTATCGAAAAGATAAGAAATACCAAGTGCTGGTGAGTATGTGGAGATAAGGGAACCCTTGTGCATTGCTGGTGGGAATGTAAATTGGTGCAGCCACTATAGAAAATAGTATGTAGGGTCCTCAAAAAATTAAAAATAGAAACATCATATGATCCAGCAATTCCAGTGCTGGATATTTAGTCAAAGAAAACAAAAACACTAATTTGGAAAGTTATACGCACCCCCATGTTCACTGCAGAATTATTTACGATAGTCAAGGTATGGAAGCAACGTGTATCCATATATAGTTAAACTGATAAAGAAGATGTGATATATACGTGTACACACACACACACACTCACACCCAGAGGAATATTAGTCAGCCATAAAAAAAGAATGAAATCTTGCTGTGTGTGACAACATGGACAGATGTAGAGGATATTATGCTAAGTGAAAGTGAAGTAAGTCAGACAAAGACAGATACTACACAGTTGCACTTATATGTAGAATCTAAAAACAAAATAATTAAACAAACAAAACAAAAACAGACTCTAAATACATAAAATAAACTAGTAGTTGCCAGAGGGAGAGTGTGGGGGAAGGGGGGAAATCATTGAAGAGGATTAAGAGGTATAAATTTCCAGCTATAAAATAAGTCACAAGGGGGTGCCTGGGTGGCTCAGTGGGTTAAGCCTCTGCCTTCAGCTCAGGTCATGATCTCAGGGTCCTGGGATGGAGCCCCACATGGGGCTCTCTGCTCATCAGGGAGCCTGCTTCTCCCTCTCTCTCTGCCTGCCTCTCTGCCTACTTGTGATCTCTCTGTCAAACAAATAAATAAAATCTTTAAAATAAAATAAAATAAGTAACAGGTATGTAAAGTTCAGCATAGAGAATATAGGTCAATAATACTACAACTTTGGGACGCCTGGGTGGCTCAGTTGGTTAAGCGGCTGCCTTCGGCTCAGGTCATGATCCCAGCGTCCTGGGATCGAGTCCCGCATCGGGTCGGGCTGCTTGCTCGGCATGGAGCCTGCTTCTCACTCTGCCTCTGACTGCCTCTCTGTCTGCCTGTGCTTGCTCTCTCTCTAACTAATAAATAAATAAAATCTTAAAAAAAAAAATTAAAAAAAAAAATAATACTACAACTTTGCCTGGTGAAAGAAGGTTAACTATACTTACCATGATGAGCATTGCATAATGTATATAAATTCCAATCACTACAACACAGTAGTATCCTACTACACAAAACTATCCCAACTACACAAAACTAACCCAACACAAAACTATCCTTCAATTTTATTTTATTTTTTAAGATTTATTTATTTATTTGTTAGAGAGCGCGAGCACAGGCAGACAGAGAGGCAGGCAGAGGCAAAGGGAGAAGCAGGCTCCCTGCTGAGCAAGGAGCCCGATGTGGGACTCGATCCCAGGACGCTGGGATCATGACCTGAGCCGAAGGCAGCTGCTTAACCAACTGAGCCACCCAGGTGTCCCATATCCTTCAATTTTAAAAAATGACTTCCTCAGGGCACCTGGGTGGCTCAGTGGGTTAAAGCCTCTGCCTTCGGCTCAGGTCATGATCCCAGGGTCCTGGGATCGAGTTCCACATCGGGCTCTCTGCTCAGCAGGGAGCCTGCTTCCTCCTCTCTCTCTGCCTGCCTCTCTGCCTACTTGTCATCTCTGTCTGTCAAATAAATAAATAAAATATTAAAAAAAAATAAAATAAAAAATGACTTCCTCTTCCATAGGGTTTTACCAAGACTAAACTCGCATGCAAAATTCTTTTTTTTTTTTTTTAAAGATTTCACTTATTTATTTGAGAGAGAGAGAACTCGAGAGGGAGAAGGTCAGAGGGAGAAGCAGACCCCCCACTGAGCAGAGAGCCCAATGTGGGACTCGATCCCAGGATTCCATGATCATGACCTGAGCTGAAGGCAGTTGCTCAACCAACTGGGCTACCCAGGTGCCCCATACACAAAGTTCTTAGCAGGGTGCCTGCCACTAGGAAAGGATAGACACCAGCTATGGACAGTGCCTTTATTTTCCTTGAGTTGCTTAGACCAGCGTTCCTTATCTATCAGATTTGGGACCCCAACATACATGTATGAAACAATTCCTACATCCTATTTGCTACCACCCAAATTTATCATTGCTGTCACCAGCTGTTTGTGTGCGGACTTACAGGCCAAATGAAGTGAAGCAGGAAAAGATAGCAACCTTTAGAGATCAGGTTGCTCTCGGGTGTCATGAAACTGCAGAAGCAGCTGCAGCAGTCTGGGCAGCATGGGCTTTCCAGCCTGACCCTAATCTTCTCTTGCATGAGGGCTTTCTCCCTCCATTCCCCACCCCCCACCATGATCTTTAGGTTGAACAGGCATTGCTCTAATAAAATAAAAATATATACAAAAAAATATAAAGATAAGAGTAAAACTCTCTTGAAAGCTCACCATCCAGAGAAAACACTACTATCCTTCCAGGCTTTTCTCTGTACACACATATCCCATATACACAACTTCATAAGAAGTGTGATCGCACAATCCTGGCCGCTGCATGTCTGTTTTTGTTCTCAAGAATATCTTTCTAATTCATTCAATAGAGATCTAGGTGCTCATTCTGAGCAGGGCTCTAACCTTAAGCCATGTGTTCTGCATGCACACAAAATGGTAGTAAAAAGTAGTTCACAGAAGAAAACACTAATATCCGCCTTTAAATAATGACTTAGATTAAAAATGGAGGTGAGCTGTGAGATTAAAGCAGATTTCAAAAACAAGTAAAAAATTCAGAGGCTTTTTTTTTTTTAAATGAAAATCCTGGCGAGAAGGAAGCCCTGGACTCTGTGTGCTATGTGGCACACACCCCATTCCCTAAATGGCTATTACTTGTGGAATGTGAAACTCGTGGAATGAACTTTTAATAAAATGAAAACTCGCCTGCAAACCTCAGTACATTTTCAGGGTTTAAAAACCTTATTTTATCTAGATCACAGCTCTTTCAATCTTGGCATCAGAAAGTTATTTCTGAATGCTAAACAAGTATGAAGATGGTGGGTCTGCCCTCAGTCTTGCTTTCCCGTGCCAGGCTGGGGGTACATTCTAGAGGCCGCACACATGTGAATTCTTCTCCTCTGGATGCTACCATGTTCCTGGAGACCCCATGGGTCTATAGACCCAACTAACCAAAGCCCAACTTCAGGGGACATTCAAGAGACCTTAATCTGGAAGTCTGACTTTATCATTTCTGGGATTCATTTCCACCCTGGCAGAAGTAATAAGCATAGATGAAAAGATGTTAACATACCAACATTATTTTTACTCATTTTTGTATTCTTATTTTGGCTACTGCTTAGCAAAACAGTGTTTTTGCTACTCCACTCCTAGATAATGAAAATATAGTTATAGTAAAAAAAATCTGTCGCATTCTGCTGGTTGATGGAGATTATGTTCACAATTTTGAACTTGGAATAGAATTGATAAAAATGGATTGAGCCTGAAAGTGGTCTAAAATGATCTGATATGATATGATCATTTCTGGGTGTCCCAGGAGTTCTGGCTGGGGGTGGGGAAAGAGGGAGGGGTAAGGACCAGGCTGCAGGGGTGGGGGAAGGCAGAACCAGGATAAGCTCCACATGGGCAAGGGGAGAGAATCCAGCAAATACAGAATCCAGGCACCGAGGATACTAGTAAAGAGGTAGGCAGGATGGCCCCCTCAGCAAGATCAAGGACCCTAGGCAGGTTAAGGAGTTGGTCCTAAGCCAGTTACCAAGGATCGCGTCAAGAAGGCAAGTTTATGGGACGCCTGGGTGGCTCAGTGGGTTAAGCCGCTGCCTTCAGCTCGGGTTATGATCCCAGTGTCCTGGGATCGAGTCCCACATAGGGCTCTCTGCTCGGCAGGGAGCCTGTTTCTCCCCTCTCCTCTCTGCCTACTTGTGTGATCTCTGTCAAATAAATAAATAAAATCTTTAAAGAAAAAAAAAAAAAGAAGGCAAGTTTATATGAGGTGGGCCTGGGTCTCCCCACTAGGTAAAACCCCATTTATCAAACTTGAAACCCTAAGTAATGTCCCAACATGCCATTGAGACAAACAGCTGATGGGTCCCACACAGCCAGCCTCACCCCTTTCCCTGCAGAACAGAGAAAGTAGGGGGGTTCGCTTGGCTCCTCTTGGGACAGAAGTACAGTTAGTGGTGCAGGAACCTAGTGGTGCAGGAACCTAGCAGGGCATCCACACCATTCTCCTCCCCCACACCCACGCATCTTCCCTTCCAGACAGTTTATTTTCCAAAGAAAATTTGTTTTCACTGTAAGAAGAGTTACAACAGTGAGTCATCATTACATGAATAAGTGGCTTTTATAAAATAAGCCGTACCACTCTCTCTAGGCCATCAGCAGTAAAAACAACACAGAAAATGTCCAGGGACATTTAAGACAACAGCACTTGAGAGACTGTTAGAAATGCAAGTTCTCAGGCCCTACACCAGACCTACAGAATCAGACACTCAGGGGTCTGGGCCCAGCAATCGGTGTTTTAATAAGGCTTCAGGAAGCCCTGAAGGTAAGCTCAAGTTTGAGAACCCTGGCCGAGTGGAAGAACCCTGAGCTGGGAGCCAGCAGACCTAATTAAGATTCCAGCTCTGGATTCCATGGTCCAATTCAGTGAAATTTAATGAATAGTCACGATGTGCTACTGCAAGAGTGTGGGGATGACAAGAGGAGCTAGACACGGTTCTTATCCACAGATGGTATCGAACTTTCATATTCTTTTGCTCCTTCAGGATAGGGCCTATTTTGTTCTGTCGCTCTTGTTCTGTTTCGTCTTTGTATTCCCAGTGCCCGCAGCATCACAAGCCCCCAGTATATATGCAGTGGACCAAGTGGCAGAGCCAGTCACAACTGTGATAAATACCACTGGGCCATTCATCAATAACTGTAATGTTCCCCCAGTCTAGTTAACACAAGCCACTGTTTATTTAATGCTTATTGCATGCCAGGGGCTGAATGTCATAGATCAGTTCATTGGATCCTTTTAGATGTCCTGTACTGTGGGTAGTATGGTTAATCCCACTTTGCACATCAAAAATCTGAGGCTCCTAGAATTACATAATTTGTCCAATGTCATACAGTGAGAGTGGCAGAGCCGGTGATGCCCCCAGGAAGACCTTGTTCCAAAGCTTATAGTCTTACAAATAGTAGAGTATGTCTTCGAAACCCACAAGCTCAAAAGCCGACTTTGAGATAAATTTCCAGCCTCTAAGCTTAGTGGGTGCTTAAAACTCTACTCTGTAGGTCATCATCATAAGTGGTCCAAGACTGTCTTTATTAACCTCATTTTCTTGTATATCGATGTTTGGTGTTTGCTGAGCTTAAGAGAGTAAATAGTGGTGGGGAACTCCACTAAGAAGTCCCTGGACTATTCTGACCCTTAAAAATCAGGCCAAAACTGCTTATAGGTTCTCCTCACTCTAAGTCAAAGATGAACTTGATGTCTGTCATCTATTTTCCTGTAAACAATTCAGGGTCAGGAGGGCTCTGGTTGGGGTTGTTGGAGGCTGTAGGGACTGAGAAAAGGAAAGAGGATCTACACCACAGGCAAAGACCTTACCTTACTAGGAGGCGGTCCATGATCATCCAAGTAAGTGGAATTTCCTAGGGGAAGAAAGAAGAAAGTTAATGAATCGATACTTTTAAAACCAAAGTGATTTTAGAGCAAAGTCATTGAAAACAAGCATCCTAGGTATATCCCTGTTTAGACAACTGTACCAAAGAACAATGGGTAATTAATTGCCAGTTTGGTGGGATTTTGTTGATATCACCATGCTCGATTACAGGTCCAACAGTTACAAACACTGTACATACATTGGTGTGTGTGCTTACATACAAATGCAGAAATACGCACTACTGTCCCTCACCCAGTATCTGTTGAGTTTACTGTAGACCAGTGGTTCTCAAACCTCAGTGTGCATCAGAAGTACCCATGGAGCTTGTGAAACACAGACTGCCTGGGTCCATAGTGTCTCTGAGAATTTGCATCTCACAAGCTCCCAAGTGATGTTGATGCTCCGGGTGCTGGAACGAGACTTTGAGAACCCTTCACTGCACTGTTCTCTACTTTGTCTTGACTGTTGATTTACCTTGGTCTTTTCAATCTTGCTTGCATTAGAAGCTTGATCTGTCTTTACGAATAGCCGCTTACTGGCTTGTGTGCCTCAGAGGGGTTAGGACAGAAACAAAAGGTCACTGAGTCACTTTTATGTAGCAGGTACTCTGCTCAGGCTTTCCAGGTTTTCATTTAATTAAAATATCAGAGGTGGGTTATAATTATCTTCACTTACAGAGGAGGGAACAGAAGCCTAGAGAAATCCAGTAATTGGCTCAGGGTCATCCCTGTTAAACTGCAGAAAAGACAGAAGACTGTATTTTCCAGAGTGTGCTTGGGCATCTGCTGCTCATCTGAAAAGCCTAACTACCGGCTTTTCCAGAGCCTGGAAATGGACAACACAGCCCGAGCACTGAGCTTGCAGCCCTGGGCACCGACCTGGCAACATGCTTGAGCCCATGGGGGAGCCAGTGATGTGCTCAATATATTCAGAAGCTCCCCTCCAGGAAGTTAATACTTGTCAGTCAGGGGAAATTACCTCCACAAAAAGTGAAGATGACCAGTCATTCTAACACAACAAAATAAGGACAATATTAGAAACACAAGGATACCTAGAGATAACAGTAGCTTAAGGAATAAGGTAAATGTCCCAGCTGAAGTAGATGAAAGGTGCTTCTTTAGGAGATTGCAAAAGTGACTTAAGAAATTGAGATAAAAAGAAGTAGGGGGCACCTGGCTGGCTCAGTGGGAAGAGCATGAGACTCTCGATCTCAGAGTCATGAGCTCGAGCCCCACACTGGGTGCAGAGATTAGCTATATAAATAAATGAATAATTTTTTAAAAGGGAGAAGTAGAACTTAAGACAGAGACAGTTCAAATGGGGGAACTTATCGAAAGCATAACAAATAAGTGGGTTTTGTCTTATAGGGTTTTTTCCCTTCTTCCTTACCAGGGCATCAGCCATTCCTCTTTCTTTGTAGTCTTCTGATCTATCACCCACTTGATGGCCACAGTGACTGTACCCTAATGAGCTAGTTGTATATAGTAAAGGGACAACAGAGCCCAATTTTTGTGTCTGAGACACACAGACACAAATACCTGGCACGATTGGGTTATTTTTAGGAAACTTCAAAATGTGAATATGAGTAACGATTTGTTTGATCTTATTTATTGCACTGCGCTCTACTGAGAACACACAGAAATAGGAAGTGAGATCTTTATCTGACTTAATAAAGAGGACATGTATGAAAGAATCCAGAAAAACGACTGCCTCAGTCTTGAGAAGTATTCAGAGCTACTGCTACGTAAATATAGTAGGTATGGCTGTGGGAGGGTCTCATCACCTTGTCCTGTGAATATGTCCTTCCAGAAGAGACCTGAGAAATCCCATCAAACTGCAGCCATGTTCTCCAGGTATCAGTCTCAGGGATCGGACAATTCAAACAACTAAGTGTTTTCTAAAACACTAGAAGATTCCATAAGACACAAAGTTCCTAAAAATGAATGACTTGAATGTCTGACTGCCCCCTCACACTCCAGACTCGGCTATGCATGGACTCCTTAGCACCTCAGCCTGGGTGTCTACAGGCATCTCACATTTGGCCAGTGCAAAGTCTTTATTTGTTTCAAATCCCCACCTCCTCCCTCCACCATCAACTGCCACCATGCCTCCAAACTCCTTATCTGGTCACACAACACATCCCTTCCCCTATGGGCCCCAAAGCCCAAGAGTCATCCTTGATCCATTCTCCTTCCCTTACCTGACTTGTACCAACCCAGTCACAGGTCCCATTGGCTCAGCCTTCAAATCATTATTCAGATCTGATGACTTCCCACCAGCCCCTCTGGGCCATCTGGGAGAACCCTTGCATCTCTTCACTGATTACAAATTTGCTCCTCTACCCATGTAGCAACCAGAGGGATCTTTTAAAAAACCTTATCAATCAGGCCATGTCAGCCCTCTGTTTCAAACTATTTCTCTAAGAACAAAACAGTCAACTTTTTCCATGGTCTATACCCCCACATGACCCAGGCCCTGCCTTCCAACCACACCTACCGCCAGCTGCAACAGCCTTCTCTTGGTTCCACAACACACTGACCTGCTGTTAACTAGGGACCTCCTCAATTAGTTCTTTCCTCTGCAAGAAAAAGCTCTTCCCCACCTCCATCACTCAGACTTAGCTCAAATATCCTTCCTTTCTTCTATCTCCCTCCTTTCTTCCCTCCCTCCTTCCTTATAGAAGACCTCACTTCTTTCTTTCTGCAGAGAAAGTGAGAGAGCTGACCCCTCTTGGTCCGCGCACCATGAGCCCTACTGTCTTCTCCACCAGCAGATCCCGAGTGCCCCTCCACAGGTAGGTTTATTAGAATACAGAGGGTATAAATGTTTGTGCTTTTAACAGAGGTACAGAAAAAGAAAAGAAAAGATCCACACATTTCTTTACTTGGAGACAGCAGGTTTTTATTCTCCTCGGGTCTAACTGTATTATTATCTGTATATACGGAGAACTTTTCATCCTAGGAGCTTATGCTTTTCATACCGCATTTACTTTGTTTACCAAAGTAAATAAAACCGTCAGAATCGTCAGACCTGAAGCTGGTAACTTGTCATTTGTGGAGATCAAAGGAGGAGCCCTGTTACACAAGTGAGCCTCTTTGAATGGGCTCCCTGTCACCAGACAAGGTATTGCTGCTCTGCCTCGTGGGGGACTCAATGGATGGTGTCTAAGTGGGGGAGGAAGTCAAACGAAACCCCCCAGGCCTTTGGGCTTGGAGTTCAAAATGTAAATTCAGGAAGAAAAGGCAGAGGAGGGCTGATGAAGGTTCTGGAGCCAGGACAGAGGACAAGCACTTAGCTGCCACCCACCACTACATGCCCTGGGAACCCCAGTTTCTGATCCCAGGTGGCAGGACCCTGTGAGGCAGTATCTTTTCTTTTTTAAGGCTAATAGGAAATTTAATAATAAAATAAAAATAAAAAATAATATAATTAAATAATAAAGAAATTTCATTTCTTTCAGAAAGTAACCCACATCTTCAGAGCTCTGGCTTCATCCTCCTTTTCATGTCTTAAGTGTTTTCTTTGAGGATCAAGAGTTATGGTATCCAGTCAAACTAGAAAAAACAGAAAGGCACACCCCACAAGTTTCCACTCCTACCACTGGGCACATTTTTCAGAAAGGTCTATCTCCAAACTGCTAGAAATCACTAGCTCAGGGTGGCATTGAGCTAAGCCTCTCACAGAAAGTCAAGCTTGTCCAGGCTGCTGAGGTGGGGACTATTTGAAGCCTTTGAACATGGAGACTGGTCTACATCCTGACGGTGGTCATAATTACATGGCTCTGTATGTGGGATAAAATTTATAGAACTATACATCAAAACCAACACCAACAGAATCCTCATGGTTTAATGATTTTTCAAATGCCCTGACTAGAAAGCTTGTAATGTCAGACTTTGCAACCAGCTAAATTACAACAGATTCTAAATCTTGCCCTACGCATCTAGCCCTTCATGATGGAGACCTCCTTGGGAGGTGGTAAACAGAACATGAGAGACCGTGTGCCGGTATACAAAGGGGTGAAATCCATGTACGTGGGAGTTACAGTATATGAACTTACTAGAGCGTATATGGATGACCAGAGTCTCTGCAGAGCTGTATGCCATCAATGTCTACCTACTTCTGCGATCATACAAACTATTTGCAGCAAAGAAGCATTTCAGGAAACTCATGTGAAGTCTGATCCTAAAAATTAGGAGGCCAAGGGTTGTGACCAGTAATCTGAAGATGCCTGATTGGTTATAATCCTAGAGCTGGGTTTTGGTGGGCAGAACCAAGGCGCATTGACTGTACAAGAGCCATCCAAGTCTTCCATGATAAGAGCAATGACATGAAAAACCAGATACAGTATATACCGACAGAAACAGGCGTCAGCTCACTTTATAAGAGACCATTCCCAGCAAGCATCATCCAACTCTGAATAAATTGCTTTGCCTCCTCAAAGTTTTCCACGTACACATCTGTTGAAATGAAAGAAGGTCCCAAGTTATTATGAGGAGTGTACAAAGATAATTTCATTCTATGAAAAATGCTCAGAACACTGCCTGCACTCAGTAAGCAGCTCACCTATTTGCTAGCAGCACTAGTTATACTACCTCGCTGTGCTAACTGTATGGCCAGCAGGACCAGCAACAGGTAGAAAATTCTCCTTCACAGTCTCTCCATCCTCCCGCTCACCTGTTTGTAATCCTCACTGTGCATTTCACTCGCCTGCAATTATTTTTAAGAATGTGGATGCCAGGCTCTGACCTCATTTAGTCCGATTTCAATTCAAAACAAGTCATTTAGCTTTTAGCATTTCCTGAATTTCTGCAGGTCATGCTAATGTCTTGACAGGATTGAGAACCCCCGAGCTACAAAAACACAAATTAGTGTCCTTCATAATTCAGGCTGCACTTCGCTTTCCAGAAATAAAACATGACAGATGGAATTCAGGCTGCTGTTAATCAGCAGCCCCCCCCCCCCCCCCCCCCCCCCACCCCACCGACTACTGTTTCTAGTGAGAGATCAGGCCACAGGAGTACCACATCAAATGGGAATGTTGGTGGACAGCTGAGTCACAGAAGGACCCCCATGCTCAAGATGGCCACCAGGCATTTCCCTGCAAGCACCTGCTCGGAGTCTGTAACAAAACTGAAAAGGGCTATAGCCAGCTCACGGGCTGCCAGAGGGCTGGCATGGGCACTGCTGGGCAGAGGACTTCCCTCCAACGCACATGGGTTGCCCAAGTTTTGTGCGTCTTCACAAGTCTTTTCAAAAATAATTTTTAAAGCCTATAGTTTCAGGACATATTATTTCTGCAAACAGTGCTTAGTACATGTTGTCCTGTTGCACCTCTTGTTTCAAGGCAAAAAGGGGAAGGAAAAGCCTAGTCCTTCATCCCCAGCATTTCCCCAGACCCCACTCCACTCAAACAACCAGAAGGTATTGTCAGTCCTGAAGACACTCCTATTTGACCCCTACACGCATGTAAGGGCCACAAGGATCTGAGAGGAAGAAGCCTCCAGAGGATTCCTGCCCAGTGAGTTGCCTGTCTTGGCAGACTCTGGGCCTGGAGTGGAGAAGAGCTGGGGAAGCCGGCCCACACAGAGGAGCCTGAGGCCATGCCCACGTGAATCCAACAGAGAGCAACACAGCTGACAGAGAAGAAACTTGCTAGAAGCACTGATGTGAAGGACTGTTGAACAGAATTAGCTATGTGTTATAAATAGCAACAGTCGCTCTTCTGTGTGAGAGGGAGAGAGACAGTGGAAAGGAGCCCCAGGGTAATCATTTAATGGATTCGTTAAGATACTGCTAATGGCACTGGCTGTCACTGGTGACACCGGGTCGCCCAGGGGTGATGGAATACTGCGGGCTGCAGAACCAAAGACCTGTGTTCAAATCTCAGTCCTACCTTTTACTCGGTTGAATGGCCTTGGGAACATCACTTAATTTCCATGAGGCATAATGTCCTCCTTTGCAAGATGAGGACATTAATAACCGAAGTGACGGTGTTATAAAAAAGAAATAAGACACATGTAAAGCACTCAGCACACTTCCTACCTGGCATGTGCTCATCTTGTATTATCTGATTTTAGCATTCATATTCAATTTTATCATTTTATTGATTTTTGAGGAAATTAAAGAGAATCCTGAGGCCAGGGGCATAGTTTGTCATAGTAAGGATGAATATTGATATAAAATAATTATTTGATATTTCCTATTCCTTTCTGATTCTATCTTTGATCTGTCTTCAGAAATATACAAAAAGTTCCCCCCAGTTGTTTGAAATACCTCTGGCAATGGGTGAATGAATTTACAGAAACTTGGTGGCCTACAATTTATTCTTGACTCTTTAAGTCTTGCATTAGCAAATCTATTTTTGCCTGAGTTGGTCCCTGAAGAATAAAAATGCTTTAATTCTAATCCCTCTTATAGAAACCATAATATGCATTAGTGTCAGTGTCAAAAGAGCCGCCTCTACACTCAGTCAAGTTCGATCAAACACCAGCAGCTCTTTGCAGAGTCTTTTCTTTGGGCCCTTTTAAAATCATACTCCTAAGTGACTGAAATCCTTTCTTTTTTTATTCAGAAGCAGTCATTTCACACAGGGTTCTGGTTACCTATAACACAATCATATGGTTGGCATCTCTCCCCTCATCCCCCCCGCCCCCCCGCCCCGGGAGCCTGGGCCTCTGATAAGACACTGTTAATGAAGGAGTCACTGTTGAAATTAACACTGCAACCCCGGCTTTGTCCTTGCCAAAAAATTATGCTAATGCCACACTTTCCACCATTAACTAGGGGTTACATTTCTCTAAGAGGCAGCTGTCAGCACACACCAGCCATGGTTAACAATGAGGAGTTTGTGTGCTGAGTAAATGTCTCCAATAGCTCCATTTATTATAATTAACGCAGCCCCAAAGACACTGTAATGGAGGAAAATTGCTTGCACAGCTTTATTTAAGATTTAATAAAATTATTTTCCACTGAATTAAAACAAATGGTTTTATTAACTATCAATACTTAAATACATTTACAAAAATGCCTTTCCAAAAAAAAAAAATCTTGAATGTTTACTTAACCAGTTAGCAAAGGCACAAACAGCCTGAAAATACTTTCTTGATGCTAAATGATAAAAATGAGCATTCCAGACACTGAAAAACATATCCAAATTAAACTGTTAGCAAGTATGATTTAGAAGGTGGTTTCCATTTCAAATAAATTTTAAAAAAGAATTAATGCTCTTCTCTTTGTATTTTCAGGCTCAAAAACACTGCTTTGTTTTAGAGTATAGCTCTCTCTCTCTCTTTTTTTTAAATTAAATCTGAATATACATCTTAGGATGTCAAGGGCACATTTGTAGATGGAAATTACCTTTGGAATCCAATGATCAGTGTACCACTGCTATAATAACAACCTGAATACAAATATGAATTTATTGCCAAATTAGCTCAGGGATTCATCATAATCATATATGATCATATCCAGG
>ML107413.1:28364-45729 GCA_003697995.1 Taxidea taxus jeffersonii | reverse complement strand
ACCTTTCTGCCGTCATCTTATTTTGGAATACCTGACATAAAAAAGTTAGCTTGGATTAGAAATCCATTCACATGATTGCAAAAGAAAATTCCACATTGTACTTGTCAACTGCAGAAAAGAAAAAGCTCTGCTTGATTCCTTGAATAAATTGGAATCAACATTTGATGCTGATGTTGACAAACATTGATGCAAAATTTTGAAGGGTAGTGTGGTGGGCTGAATAATGCCGCCCACCCCCAGCCCCAAGGTTACTCACATCCTAATCCCCAGAACCTGTGAATATGTGACCTTACATATTCCCACAAGGGACTCTGCAGATGTGATTAAGGTAGGGATCCTGAGATGAGAAGGTGAGCCTTGATTATAATCCTTAGAGTCCTTATCAAAGAGAGACAGGAGGATCAGGGTCAGGAAACATGATCATGAGAGAGGTTGGTGGGATGTGCTCTGGAGGCAGAAGGAGAGGCCATGAGTCAAGGAATGTTGGCAGCTTCTAGAAGCTGGAAAAGGCATTTTCCCCTAGAATCTCCAGAGACAATGCCACCCTCCCCACACCTTGATTTGAGCCCCTGAGAACCTACTTCAGATGAACTGTGAGATAAGATGTATTGTGTTAGGCTACTAAATTTGTGGTAAAACGTTAAAGCGGCAACAGGGAATTAACACAGCTCTTAAAATGGTTTTACATTTTAAAAACCACCTCTTTATGTGAATAAAGTTTCTTGTCAGTGGTAATTCTCAAGAACTTGGAAGAAATTTTCATCAAAAAGACTATATAGGGAATTGGAAGAAGTCTGAAAACTAGCTCATCACTCTCAACGATAAATTTGAAATGTTTCTATTTGTAAGTCTTCGTGACTCCCAAATATAATACCTCCCCTTATATTTGTATCTTGTTTTTCTAATAAGTATACAATAAAAGGAAAATGTAATGAATGCTTTCATCAGGCCTTGGAGAGATAACCCCCATCCTCACCAGTGGACTTCAGTGTGCCATAAAAACATCATCATTTTCAAAGTGTTTCATGACTAGAAAAGTTTTGTTAACAAACACACAGAACATCAATCAAATAGACTGCTGTCTTTGAAAAGGGCTTCAGTCTGACAGAACTGCCATTGCTCTAAGTCTGGAATTTCTCTTTGGCTTTGCTATCAGAGTTCCTATGGGTAACACCCCATAACACACACACACACACACACACACACACACACATACCCCAGATGATTTCAGAACAGGAAAATCACCACAGATAGATAGTCTAACCCCTCAACCCACAGAGGAAATAGCTGAATTCAAAAGGTCAAATAATTAGGCCAAGACCCACAGCTAGTTAGTAGGTTAGTAGCAAAAGTTAAGAATAGACGGGGCACCTGGGTGGTTCAGTGGATTAAGCTGCTGCCTTTGGCTCAGGTCATGATCTCAGGGTCCTGGGATCGAGCCCCACATCGGGCTCTCTGCTTGGCGGGGAGCCTGCTTCTCCCTCTCTCTCTGCCTGACTCTCTGCCTACTTGTGATCTCTCTCTCTGTCAAATAAATAAATAAAATCTTAAAAAAAAAAAAAAAAAGAATAGACCCAGGTTGCTGATGCTCACACCACAACAAAACAATCTTACCACATGCCATGTGTTCACACTAAACATCATTTTTGGCCTTGACCACCTTGCCTACTCTCCAAATGTAAGCTGGAAGGACTCTGCTTTTCTTAGGTCATCAAATTACTTCTCCATCAGGAAAGATATTTCATGATTGAGAGAATTAACAAAACATATACCTCAAACACCAAAGACCATCCCCAAAAGGAATGGCTGAAGGGAGTTCACAGCCTCTCGAGGCTCATGACTAATTCAGATGCTCGAGTCTCAGCATGTTTTGTTGAAAAGAATACTTGGGAATCAACTTCCATAAATGAATGAAACGCACATGAAATGGTGCCCTGTGTAGAAATGTACGTGAAATACCTGAGAAAGTACAAGGGGAAAGAGACAGTGGAAGGTGGGTGTGACAGGGAGGAATCAGAGGCAGGACCCTCCCAAGTCACCTGTCGTATGTCACGTTCTTATTGAGTGCCTACCCTATGGCAGGCACTCTGCTGGGCCCTAGGGATACAGACACGGGTGAAAAGACAGGATCCCTGTCACACTTTATCAGTTTGGGTTGTTATAACAAATTACCACAGGCTGGGTGGCTTCAACAGGGCATACTGATTTCTCACAGTTCTGGAGGCTGAAAGTCTGTGATCAGGGTGCCGTAAGGTTAAGTGTTGGCGAGGACCTTCCTCTAGGCTTCCGGATGGCTGTGGTCTTGCTGATCCTCACCTGGAGGAAATCAAGTTCTTGTCTCTGTCTCTGTCTTTTCTTACTGGGTCACTGATCTCATCAGGGGAGCCCTACCCTCATGACCTCATCTAAACCTGATCACCTCCCAAAGGTCCCACCTCTAAGTACCGGCCTTTAGGAGTGAGGGTTTCAACAAAGAAACAAAGTCCCTGACCTCAAGGATGAGAAGCAGTAAAGGATGAACAAAGAGCATTCCAGACAGTGGAGAGCAGCCTGTGTTGATGGCCCAAGTCAGTGAGGAACCAAGAGAAGACTGTACTAGATGCAGCTTGGCAGGGAATCAGGCACAGCTCCCTGTGGGCGGAGTCTCCCCAGCTATGTCTCAAAGAAAAGAGGGACAGGTGTCCTGAGACAGAGTACTGGTGGTGGCACTGGGATTGCGACCCTCAGAGGCAGGCATAGCATCAGCAGATCCCTACATGATGGCAAGTCCAAATTAAAGATGTCCTCGTGACCTTAAAATCAAGATCAAAGATGATGTCTCATTTAAGGGGCAAAGGGAAGTTTGTGCAAAGATGCCAAGGGCTTTGGGGCACGTCTGCAAGGAGCTAATGTGCAGGACTCCCCTACATCCTCCCAGCAGCCCCCACCCCTGACCCCATTAGCCATGGGAGATCAGCAGGGCAGAGCAAGGATCCCCCCTCACCAGGAAGGAAGCTGAGCCCAAGATCACACACCTGGGAGGCATCAGAGCTGGATCAGGACTTCATGGGAACCGCAGTCCGCACTGTGTCAGGGTTCTGCATACCATGGGCAGAATGGAGGGGTTTCTGGGGCCATAGCACGTGAGCCTGGAGCCAGAATCCAGATGGAAAGAAGTCCACGAGGACAAGAAAGGGAAACACTGTGGAAAAGTCATTAACGGTTACTAGTAGGGAAACACCTCGTGCTGGGTTATGGACCAGTACTTGCTTGAAGGTCGGTGACAAAGCATGGATATTTTCAAATGGATAAAAAAAAGCTTTTGTGTTTCTAGCTGCGTCCCCGCTATATGGGTGTCTGGGCCATAGCCCGAGGCCACTGGTAAACGAGCGTCTGTGTCTTCTATATTTTAAATGAAACAGTCCTATGTTTGACAGAAAAATTACTTGTCACTTGCCAATTCCCTTCATGCTTTAGGGAAATGAGCATGAAGGAACATTCTACGGGATGTTTCAGCTAAACTGCACTGAAATGATATGCATGTGAGAAAGAGATTTGAAGAGTTGCTCATAAATGCTGATGTAATTTAGAAAGTGTGCAGATGAAATGAGTCTGATGGCAAAGTCGGTCTGACACAGATGTGGTCGTGAGCACAGAACTATCCCATCTGGGATTATACCTTCATGTACACTTTCAAGTAACACAAGGAAGAGATCATAGTTTCTCCTTTATTAGGTTTTCAGATGTCAAAAGAGGATTTTTAAGAGAGCAGCAGAAATTATTGAAATCCTTCAGAGCAGTAATCCTCACAAAATTAACTAGCAGTCTAACATATGAGCCTGGGGGTGTTTATTTAAAAAGAGGGCATTTCAATAAATTCATCATCACTCCTTCTTCTATCATCTCTCTAGTTCTATTTTGTATCAGACTTAATAGGATTTCGGTGAGATTTTGTGGTTCATAGAACTGTAATATTGGAAGATAAAACAGGATTCTTATGGCTCTGTATGTTACTTCACAGGCACAGATAAACACACACACACACACACACACACACACACACACACACACCTGCAAACACAAAAAGGCCAAACAAAGAGGTGCTTAAAAATCAGAAAATCTGGGACGCCTGGGTGGCTCAGTTGATTAAGCGGCTGCCTCCGGCTCAGGTCATGATCCCAGCGTCCTGGGATCGAGTCCCACATCGGGCTCCTTGCTCAGCAGGGAGCCTGCTTCTCCCTCTGCCTCTGCCTGCCTCTCTGTCTGCCTGTGCTCGCTCTCTCTCTCTCTCTCTAACAAATAAATAAATAAATAAAATCTAAAAAAAAAAAAAAATCAGAAAATCTTTGCCAAAGATGAACTGAAGGTACAGGGAAAAGAACACTGGGGGAAGAAGGTGGACTTTGTAGCAAAACAGTCCAAACGAGCAATCCACTAACTGGATATGACCTTGAGCAAGGTCTTAAAGTTCCTAAGTGTTACCTTCCCTACAGAGAAAGCAGGAAGAATAAAACCTACCTCACAGGATCAGGACGGATTAGAACTAGCCTTTATAAACTGCCTGGCCTGTACACAATAAAGTGTAGCTCTTATGATTATATTCAAAATAGAGCCAATTTAAAGACATGGTGCATTAAATAAAACCTCTTCCAAGTGATCACATACATAAATATCAGTCCCAGGCACTGAAATATACATCCCTCATTATGCACTAGAATGGCCCGTCATTGTTTTCCTCCACATTTTTCAGGATTTATGATGGGAGGTTATACCTGGGCATGAATGAAATGTAATTTTTAAAACCCTGGCAGGGTTTAGGTATTCCTATGCTTTTATTCTTATTCTGAAAGATAAAGTGTTCAGGGGTCATAAATACTCTTCAGCACATAGTAGATCAGTTTCTTTCTCTAGCAAAGTCTTAATTCTGACTTTCAACAAAATGAGTTGGGGCGGGTAGGGGGGTGCTCTCCTAGACCCAGGAAAAGGAGTCCTTCTTAAAAGCTCGACTGTCTTGAATTCATCACAGATCTGGAAAAATAATGCCTTTCAAAGTCCCAGTGAGTCACTCACTTTCCTGAACCACTGAAAGGTTGAGCTGGAGGACAAAGACAGATAGCCCCATAGCAGAGGCCAGCATGAGGTCTCCTGGAAGAAAACGGGAGTTTGTTTTGTATCAAAACAAATGGATGGTTTTTCCTGGTTTTCACACTCATGAATTCCAAATATATCAGAGCCTACTCAACGTCAACTTGCTTGTTGGAAAATTGCTTCTTAATAAAAAAGAGTTTTCTCCAATAGCAGAAAACATTGAACAAATAATCTATGCCTCCCCAAAATAATTTAACTGTCATGGTGCACCAAGAGAGCTTTAGCTTGTCGAAGGCAGAGCTCTCAGTCTGAAGAGTTGTTTGAAGTGGAATGGGGGCTTGGAGAAGCTGAGCAGTGGCAATGAAGCAGGTGCTGATCAGTCCCAGTCTGAGACTTCAAGGATCTGCCCTTGCTGAATGGAAGGAGGTACCTAGCGACCTCCCTACCTCCCTTCCAATTCTCAGATTCTTTGAAGACCTTTTAAGGCACAAGCAAATGAAACTGCTCATCTCTTAAAAATCCCTAATTTATCAAGCAGATTTCAATCATATGAATAAGTGTGAGTACTATGAATAGGGATATCAGTGACATAACAAAGACATTTTAACTTGGGCATGAGTCTTATTAACACAGAATTTGACAATGAGATGGCTTTAAATACTGTATATATAAAACTTGAACACTGTCTTAAAAACAGGTAGACTAGGGAAGGGGAAGCCAGTTAATGCAAAATGAGTGTTTCAGGAGCAAGTTCATGCCAGGCAAATGGAATGAGTGTCATAGGTTTTTCTCTATTGTGAATGCATAGGTTTTTCTCTATTTCCTCTATTGTGATGTAGCCTAGTTCCATGAAGATGAGAGAGACTAATTTCAGGACACAAGCATTGAAGTTAGAATTGAGTATGGAAGAATCGGAGGATCCTTGTTAAGGATTTTGTAGAGAAGGCTTTACAAGAGAAGCCACAGACCAGGCAACAAGAAGAGTAAGACAAGACCCTGGTTAATCCAGAAGCCTTCAGACTCAAGCAAAGCCACTACAAACCTAAACAACACCAAAAACCAAACCATGTTCCGGGAGGGCCATAGAAAGTTAAATCATAGGAGAGTATGTGAGTGCTTTTATATGTAACCAAGAATAACTGAAGAAACCGCTCAGCAATGGAGAAAGTCTATTTCATGATGGTGCAAAGGAGCACTGGAGCAAAAATAACTTGTAAGGATTATAAAAATAATAGTGTAGGTTATAAATAATATGAGAAATGGAATATGCTAATGGAATCGTGCTGATGAAGGCTGGAAACAGAGAACCAGGTTAGGCTAGCTAATAGAAATATGGAGCAGTGAAAAATGGATTTTTAGGTAGGGAGCCCTTGATCCTTGCCTGAGGCACTGGGAAACAGGGAAAGGAATGAGTATTTATGAGCCAATCATGACTCACGCATTAGGCAAATCATTACATGTAACTCTCTCACTCAGTGTTTAAGTAGATATTGTTTCCTCATTTTGTAGATGAGGAAATGACCCCCAGAGGTCAAAAATCCTTCCCACCAAGGAACAACTAGCCAGTGGCAGGGCTAATGTGTTTTCAGAGCCCAATGCAGGCTTCCCTTTGCTATTCCAATCCACCACACACAACTGGTTCTTCTCCCTGTGTCACAGCAATTATGTAATAGCATCAGGGATTGTAACAAGTCTTTCAAATTCATGGAAAACGTAAGGTTTGTGGTCCCATCATAGGTTTCTAAAAGTATGTTATTTTACTTTTCACTGATCACATGAAATAACCCATGTTATCATGGGACAAAGTAGGAAAGAATTTTAAAACTCCCTTTGCACACATCACACATAGACTCTAAGGTTCTAAAAATACTGTCATATAAAGCTGTGCATATAAGAGATATTTGTCTAGGGGAAATACGCATGTTGATTGAAAACACTCATTCTCTTTTTAAGTAAGTTCCATGCATATTCCCAAGAACACTTAAATCAAGTTTCCAAAAGATGGTTTTTATCTAAAAACCTAGATAGAGTGTTTTATCACCACTTCTCACCCATCCAAATTTTAACCACACAAGCCCCATCTTACTTCTTTCCCTAAGTCTATTTTTGAAAACTCCAGGCCATGCTCATTTGTCACTTCTCTGAATTTTCACTATGAGAAAGGGAGAGAGAAAGAGAGAAATACATTTATATATGTGTGTGTCTGTGTATAAAATTTTTATTACTGTTTTCTTCGGCATGGAGAGGAAGGGTTATACCAGTCCTGGATAGCAAATCGATTTTGACGGCTGCATGTCCCATTTCACTTTGGCATAGACCCAGCTGGTCTAACCACCAAGTGTTCTCTCTCTTTACATCCTGTATACTAAAAATAAAAAGTAAATGACTTTCCCCCGAAAGCCAAGAAGTTTAAGAAAATAACCAGCTTCTTCCCCCGCCGGACCTCTAATCACAGAATTAGGGGCCGTACCGAAAATTCAGTGCTCGATTTGTTTCTACAGGGTGTCCTTCTGAAGCTTTTAAATACCATGAACCATGCCCCAAAACACACTTGAGAGATGATTTCAAAAGTGGGTCCTACTGTGACCTGACCCCAGGAACCATTCTGAGCACCTATTCCCATCACTAATGTTACCAAAAAATCACTTAAATACCAGCAGAAAGAGGGCTGTTTGGGGGCCAAATTCTTCCAAGAGTAGCCACCCTACAATGTGCCACCCCAAACAAACAGTCACCCAAGTCTCCTATGACCACCTGTTCTTTATCAAAACATCCAAATGGCGCTCACAAGTAGAGGTCAAAGTAATGTTTCAAGTTTAAAGCGAACACAGCATTCACGATGGTGACCTAACATACTTCTCAATCTAAATATTGCCAAGTACAAAGAGCATTTTTAAAATTTAGTTTATCTAGGGGCACCTGGGTGGCTCAGTGGGTTAAAGCCTCTGCCTTCGGCTCAGGTCATGATCCCAGGGTATTGGGATCAAGCCCCACATTGGGGGCTCCGCAGGGAGCCTGCTTCCTCCTCTCTCTCTCTCTGCCTGCCTCTCTGCCTACTTGTGATCTCTGTCAAATAAATAAATAAAATCTTTAATAAAAAAAATTTAGTTTATCTAGATTTTAAATCTTTTATGAATAAAATGACAATATATATCCTGTGAACCAAATTTATAAATGTTTTGCTTAGCATTCCCAGAGAAAAGACCCACTAGCCTCTTGGAACACTCTTGGTTTTGCACGTTGATGCACTGTGTGCTGAGGGAAAAACAAGAGGAACCGGAGGAAAGATTAATGACCTGTTTCACTGCCCAGGGAACTGGACTCTAGGACATCTTATTCTCTCCAGTGGCGATTTTTTTTCCTTTCCTATGAATATGGATTATGACATTTTCAGAGACAGCTGAGCATAAGTACTAATTCATACAGCAATACCTAACCCTCCAACCCGATTCTTGACCAGTGCTTTCTCAACCTCAGGAAGTCAGTGAGCGAGTTTGGTTTACACTGATCGTTCCACAACATCGCTGCAAGTAAACACCGCTCTTTGCAGTCAATATGTACTTGGACTTCTCCCATTTTTACCCAGGTTCTGGATTCTCATCTGGAGAGTGTCCTTGTCCACAGACAGGAGAAATACCTCCTGTGGTTTCCCAACCACTAACCACCCAGGCCTGGGTCTGACAGAAAAAAGAAACAGAGGTGAAGAAGCCTTGCTATGCTAAGAGCTCCTCCGGACAGCTGGAATCTGGGTCCCACCTTTAACAAGCTATAGAATACTGGCCACACCCCATAGCTTCACCAGACTCACCTCCTTCATATGCAAAGTAGGGTTAAGATGAGGATTTATTTGATGAGGATCACAAGCATCTAAAGTTATGGTGTAAACACTCAGCTGTGAGTGTTTCTGTACTTCTTCAGCCCCTGCCTGCAGCTAATTACACTTATCAAACTGTGTCAATTGACAGATTGATGGACGGACAGACTGCAAATTCAGAGGCAGGATGAGCAACCCATGTTGACTAAACTTATAGCGGAAGTAATAGTTAAGCCGGGCCTTAAAGGTTGGACGTGATCCAACTCAGACATGATAAAGGGAAAGGCATTTACAGCAGGGGGAACAGCAAAAGTGATCACCATGATGGGCGGAGTCAGTCTGGCTAGTGTGGGTCCCAGGGGAACATCGTGTGTACCCCAGGACACAAAATTGTAAAGGGAAGATGAACATAATAGCATCTGCAGCTCTCCTTTGAGCATTACCATTTGTCATGGACCTGTGTGTGAAAATTTACAGTTGAAGCCAAGTTCTGTTCACTGAATATGTTCACCAATTTCAAGATTCTCCTAATCAAGTTTCTCACAGAAATGATCAAAACTTCCCCAAATGTAACGTGACATACTATTATACCTACATTCTGTCCTTCAAATATGAAAAAGCATATATAGGGGCACCTGAGTGGCTCAGGTGGCTAAGTGTCTGCCTTTGGCTCTGGTCCTGATCCTGGGGTCCTGGGATCGAGCCCGTCATGGGGCTCCCTTCTCAGCAGGGAGCCTGCTTTTCTCTCTCCCTCTGCCTGCCTCTCCCCCAGTTGTGTTCTTTCCGTGCCAAATGAATAAATCAAATCTTTTTTTAAAAAAGCATATATAGGGGCGCCTGGGTGGCTCAGTGGGTTAAAGCCTCTGCCTTCAGCTCAGGTCATGATCCCAGGGTCCTGGGATCGAGCCCCACATCGGGCTCTCTGCTCAGCGGGGAGCCTGCTTCTCTCCTCTCTCTGCCTGCCTCTCTGCCTACTTGTGATCTCTGACTGTGAAATAAATAAATAAAATATTTAAAAAAGCATATATATATACATACATATATATATACACACACACATACACACACATAAAATATATATGTAGCACACAGTTCTCATTGTCAGTGTTTCTCCAATAATCCATTTGTAAGGCATTATTCACTACAAAATGTTATCATTGGGGATCAGAAAAGGAGGAAAAGGAGAGAGTCAGGGATTACACCACAGTCATGATTTTATATCCCAATTCTCAGTCAGCTCTGGTATGAAGACCAACCTGAAATGTAACTTAGGGCACGTTTATACTCGTCATTCTGACTGGTTCAAAGGCACTGCTCCTGACAGAGTGGAGCGAGTAGTTTGTGTACAAATACTTGGTTTACCTAGAGAATCCTTGATGTCTCACCAGAGATTACATGGGGGAACCCACGTCCCAAGTCTCATCCCGTATCTCGAGGTGCTACTAGGCCTCGGCCATTTACGTGAGTAAAGGAAAAGCCACCGTTACAGACACTTGCGGACATAGCAGCCCTGTAAGTCCGTCTCAGGGGGAGCTGCTTCCTAGGAATACAGCTTAGTTTATATATATGCCTTGATTATGATGCACGATGTTCTGCTCATGGTTTGGCTCTGGCTTTGTTTATTTGTTTAGCATGAATCATTTCTGTGCATGTTTACCAGGTTTCCTTACATAATGATAATCAAAAGTTATTTTTCAAGGTGGTACATAATTTTGTTAGGTTAACGAAAGCTGGAGTTTCCCCCTAAATACAAGGGAGAAATGTTTCTCCCGTCGAATGACATTTTTTGCCAGGTCTGAAGGCTGCCCCAGGCGCAGAGCTGTGCGCACACGCGCGCGCGTGTACCTGCTGTGGGACCCGTGGGCTCGGCCCAGGGACAAACACCCTGCCCAGCACTCCAGCTAACCTCCTTGTCTCCGAGAATCATAGTTTTCTTCCAAAGTCGTATGATCAGTAGTGAACAGCACTCAGGTGAAGAACGCACAGATTTCTCTACCCATGTGTACGTAACCGATGAAACTAGATTCTACCAACGGTGCTTCCAGACTCAAGTTCCCACCCGCCTCAGATTCCTCTTTACTCTGGTTGGAAACTCCCACTTAATTGTCTTAGTTCCCTGGCTCTGAGGCTCCAAATAGATCCTCACCACGTGAGGAGGCACCTTTCCAGAAGGTGGCACGTCCCTGCTCTCCGGCCTGTCCCCATGGGCCTTCCTTCCCTACCGGACCTTCACAAGAAAGGGTATGTCTTGAGTTAGGATGCTCTTGTGCTGTTGGGGGTTGGGGGTGGGGTGTATGAATTCCTCCCATTCCTCCCCAGAGAACAGCTGTGTGCTCTGGGACTCACAGCCGATGGCTGGAGCACCCAAAAGAGGAGAACGAACGAATAAATCCTACCTACCGTAAGGCAGGTAGGCTATAAAAGGAGGACATCTCCAAGCACTCTGTGCCGAAAGCTGAGAAGGCCACTTATGGAGAATTAGCCCTGGAATGACTGATGCCAGCTCCAAGGCCAAAATATTTCAACAGCGGAGGCTACTAAAATATTTTCTCACCTTCAATTTCTGCCCTCTTCACCAAGTGTTCCTCATTACACTGTGGTCTATGCACCCACACATTAACTCAATTAATCTCCCACCAGTCTCATTGCTTTTCCTCATTCCTTCTTCTCCCTAATATTTCCACGCCAGCACCCCATGTGTCTAAAATTTTATGACACCAAGTTCTCCCAAAGCACGGTGATATTAAGATGAAGATTTGGTCCTCAGTGAATAACCTTGTCCTGAAGTAAAACAACAAGGACAAAACCAGATTCATAACGAACATGCTAGACAGCACACTCCAGTGTGCAGAGCACAGGTAACCAGGAGGGAAAGCACATTTAGACAAAGTTTAATTCTCAGTTTGGCAAAAGGAGAAAGGAAAGAGTAGGCCAAGATCTTCTGAAGAAAACAGGACAGTCTTTTCTGTCAGTGTGCAATTTGGTGTCCTGAAATAGATCAGGCAATTCCTCCCCAGCCACACGTCCACAGTCACAGCCACCGTGTGACTGCAGTGGCCAAGCCCATCCCCTGATTCCGAGACCCCACAGAATGGGCTCAGTAGGAGGGTGTCCCTGGACAGCTCGAGTAAGTGTGCCAGGCTCCAGCCTGGGAGGTGGCAGAGGAACTGCCCTTGGAATGCTCACTGCAATTTTCCAAGTCCTGTTTCTATAATTTGGTCAATGCAATCTCATGTCAAAGACGACAGGTTTGCTTCTGTCTTTAAATTTTTGTTTGTGTTTGACCATTTACGTGCCATGAGCTACCAGACTTAATCACGTTCGATATCTGTTTGGGAATAAAGACGTTTGGTAACATGAGGCAAAAGCTGCACTTTTTTGTCCCTATGTACCTAGACGAATGGAAATCTCAAATGTCACATCAAGGATCTGGGTATGCAGCTCAGGAGGCGGGGTGGAGGTGGCCCTGGGAGCCAGAAATCTTGGCGGGTACCAGCAGAGGGGTGTCCTCGTTCATGGGAGAGATGTTTACTAAAACCATGTGGCAGGCTCTGTCCTTGGTGATGGGCTTCTGATCCTCATAGACCTTCTGCCTGGTGAAGGACAGACGTGGGTTGCAGGCAACTGTAACCAGGGGTGAGAAGTGGAAGGCTGGAGAAGCACAAAGGAGGAACAGTCAGCTCAGGCTTGGGCAGTCCGTCAGGGAAAGCTTCTCAGGAAAAAGTGTTATCTGTGCAACAATGACAAAGATGATTAGGAATTCGAAGATAAACAGGAGCCTGGTGAGAGAGAAGCACACTCGAGGTGAAAGGGAAGAGAGTTCACTGAGCGGCTCCCTACCTCACATGCCCAGGCAGCAATCTGTGATGCTTCCAAGGCTCTGGATATTATGGTATTTCCTCATATGAATGGATGAAGAAAATAATGGACTTGGTGATACACAGTGACACCAATCTCCCTAGAATCCCTGGGTTGATAATCCATAAGGTTGAGAATGGGGTTCTCAGTGTAACACAAACAAGACTGGGCTCTTTTCTGGTAGTGTCAGGTTCAAACATACATTCTGATCCTGGACAGCAACCACAGGCTTGGGCTGCAGGAGGGTAAACAAGAGATTAGCATATGGGGGCGCCTGGGTGGCTCAGTGGGTTAAGCCTCTGCCTTCGGCTCAGGTCATGATCTCAGGGTCCTGAGATCGAGCCCCGCATCGGGCTCTCTGCTCCGCAGGGATCCTGCTTCCCCGTCTCTCTCTCTCTGCCTGCCTCTCTGCCTCCTTGTGATCTCTGTCTGTCAAATAAAAAAAAAAAAAAAAGAGAGAGAGAGAGATTAGCATATGACCCAATGCGACATGTGTTTTTAATGGATTCGGTATAATTTATCTAGTCATATGGACTGTCCCTTTTTCCCCAAAGGAAAAATCAGTGGTCTTTGTCCACGTTTGTTTCTAAACATTTTAAACACAGTGATCCTGACTCTCCTCTGCTTTAGGTCCCATCTTAATCACAACTGTGGCCTTTACCACAAATTTATAACATGAGTCCGGTTAAAAAAATGTCCTTTCTGGAGAGAGATGAAAGAATCCGGTCGCTGGTTTGCTTGATTCTTCCGCTGCTAATTAAATCAGTCCCAGCCATCCTCTTATGCTTCTTTGTGTCTTATATGAACATGAGTTAGAAAGCCATTATTCAAAACCTTTCCCAGCCTCATGCAGTGTGTACCTTGCTCTTGAAGCCTTATCAGGGCCAAGTCCAAGATCAACACCACATGATGAACACCAACCACATCTGTCACTTCACTTGTTGGCCCCCAAGCAACCAGCCAGCGAGCCAGAGGGCTCCTCTTGGCTTTCACTGGTGGCCGCCATACGCTGCCTGATCCCATGCACACACAAAGTTTTCAAAGATTCAGGAAAATCTGCCCAAGCCCAGATGTTAGGGTAATTCTGTTCCTGTTGTCTCCCAACCTCAAGAAAACCTAGTCACAACAGCATTCTCACTTCTATTGACTCAAATGATGATTTGGATCAACATTTACAGATCACGCAAGAACTCCACACCCCCTGTCAAGTGGAAGTTTACCAACAGCCTTTTTAGTATCCCTTCATTCACACACAGTGACATGTGTCACTAGGTAGGCTCATACACATGAAGACTTGTATGAGAGGGCAGTCAAAATGTCAATATTCATTCTTAGTAAATAACCAATATCCGTGAATGGAGGGATGTTAGGGGATTTCTACCTTTTGTTCGCTGAGGTTTGAACTGTTTCCATATGGGAATGTTTTTTTTTTTATTGTCAGTAAAAACTATAAATACATATGTACATACAAAAACTATAAATATGTAGTTTTACATAAATATGTATTACATATTAATAAAAAACCATATATATATGCATAGTTACATATTTACTTTGTATATATAACATTTATTTATTTATTTATTTATCGTTTGGGTTTCTTTGTGTGTGTGTGTTTCTGATTACTGTGGTAATCTGATTCAGATTACCACAGTAATCTGAAGGTACAGCTGGCTAGACTATCATGAGACTACATTTCAGGAACATATGGTGCTAAAGGTCCATGACAATAATGATTCCTTGCTCAAGATGTCCAGGAGGAGTTAGTCCAGCTTCAGGATGGTCTACAAGGGGAAGCTGAGCCCTCCTCTGCTCTCACTACTCTTACCCCATCAAGCCTTCCAAACATGGCAGGAGGTCCTGAGTTATCTTCTTCATCAGGAATGGCGTGATGCCATTATTGATACGGTGGGCTTCAGAGCCTAGGGGCTCGGGGACTCTGCTTTAACTCCAGCCCAAGAATGTCCCAATGCCATGCAAGCTGCCCGCAGCATCCATGGATGGATTCAGAGGGAAGTCTCTTGGCGCCGACTGTGGCTCTGTTGAAGGCCTCTTCAGAGTGGGACCCCAGGAACTATGGCAGGGGCCAGGTATTGGTGTAGAGTCCATGAAGGGAGTGAGGCCACAACCACTCTTCATGATAATTCATCTCTTCTTACTGTTTGCCCTTTCCTGGCTTCTCCGCCCTCCTGCTGTCACCCTGGATGCTCCGCTTCCAGATGCCGACTGAGACTCTTCACAGAGCTCCAAGCATTACTACAACTTTAGGGGTTGTTTTTGAATCCACTGGGGAAGCCCTGTATCTTACCCTTGAGAATCATAATTAGGCCATCACCGTTGGGTGTTTATTTCCTTAAAACAGTGAAGCGTGAGCTTTCTTAGACTGGTTGTCCTAACCTGGAAGCTTGTGCCAGCCTGCTGCGAGCGTGCTTTTTTGGTTTGTTTTCCTTAATCTGGAATGCACAGGTTTATCTTGGACCCTTTTGTTGATCCTGCTTTTTTTAGTGTTGGTAAGGCTGGCTATGGTTTCTGCATGAAAAGAAAGCAAATTCCTCAAAACTGGGGATAGTGGGACAGTTAGGAGCAGACACCCTCCAGGCTGCTGGTATTCAAATACTGGCTCTTACTCTGGAATGGCTGTGAAGCCCCAGGCAAGTTGCTCAACTACCCTGTGCCTCTCTTGCCTCATCAAGAGCAATGATAGTACCTGCATCAGAGAATTTACCAAAGCACACTTTTCGAAAAGTTAAAACACTATTCTCATGGAACTGTACAGTGAGCATGAATTAAATACTTATTTCACTCTTTAACAAGGGAACCAACGGGTTGAGAACACCGATTCACAGAATATGTGGTTAGCGTATATATATTTCCAAGCTCTGGAATTGTTTCACAGGTGGCTATGAAGACTAAATTAGTACATATATTTATGTGTATACATATGAGTAATATATGTGTATATGTTTCTGTATATAATAATATATGTATATATTTAGTATTACATACTATGCTGGGTAGAACAGTACCTAGCACATACTAGGCACTATATAACTTTCACTATTATTATTCTGTAACTAAAATAAATTGTTCTTTCGCTGTGCATCCATCAAAAAAGGCATTTTTTTGCTTTGAATGTAAATTACCTAGTATGAATTTGAAATGTGGCAAAAGAAGTTTCCAAATGTCTATTAATATTGTCTTTCTTTTTTAACTAGTAGAGATATATACTACTTTCCATTTCTTTGAAATGATTAATTCATAAACTCGAGGAAAGTAGGTTATGCAGCTTATTCAGGAGATGAATTTTGAAACAAACTTTTTTCCCCCAAGTACAGCTATATGTGGCCTTTAGCTTCTCAAAGCTTTCTAAACTATTAAAGGACTATAATAATAATGTTATCCAAAAGTCTGGAAGTGAGCCTTTGTGCTTAACTTAAATTTGAAAAAACACTTAGGGCACTTGAAATCCTTAACTATCAAGGATAGACAGAATAAATACCATACAGTCAAGGTCGGACAAGGCTCTGTTGTCTTCCTGCACTGTCCAAACTCTTCAAGGCTAAGGGTTAAAGTTTGAACATCTTCCAGGTATCTTCTAATAAGTAAAATATTTTGTTTATGCTCATCTTTATACATGTGGCTTACTTTTTAAATTAATAATACTCTCCCTAAAAGTATAGACAACTTAGTTTCATATGACACTTGGGTTTCTTTCTGTGTTTTGTCTGGGTTAATCGTTCTATTCCAGAAATGCAAACTTGTTGCCAAAAAGCCTGGCTTCCCACCCTTGTGGTACAGGGGTCACTCTGCCCATCTCTCTACTTCTTTAATCCATGGCAAATTTCAGACCAGAGCTCTGTCCAGTAGCAGATCATAGAAAAGACTCAATTCATCTACACTGAATGAACCCACTGAGAAATCCAGAAATCACTTCATGCTTTCCTATCAATCTTCTGTACAAGTGGACATTAACTGCAGATAATTGATCCAGAACAGTGTCTCTCTGTGTTGGGGTAAAATTAGAGCCTCTGACACTATTCATTAGAACAGGAAAAAAATTAATGCTCTCTTTGGGTCAAAACAACTACTTTCCTTGTAATATCTGTATTTTCCACTTTGAAAATGATGTAAACCGACCATCTGTGACAGATAGACATTAAGATGACCTTTCAATTATCCTCACCTCTTGGTATTTACGTCCTTGTGTAATACTCTCTCCTTGGTTGTGACTTGTTTCTAACCAATCAAATGAATCCTTCCCCGGGCCAGGCTTGAAATGAGCCCACAGCCCCAGCCAACACCTGACTGCAGCCCTGTGAAGCTGAAGATCCAGTTAAGCCATGGCCAGATTCCTGATCCACAAAAACTGTGCAATAGTAAATAGGTGTTATTTTAAGCTTGCAACAATAGATAATCGAAATGCTATCCTAAAGATGGATCAGAGGTTGACATTTATGGTTTCACTGATGTCCAAGTAGACTTCCCATGTCAGATGGGCTCACCGCTGAAGAAAAGCCTTGTAGGAAATAGTGGGCCACCTCACTCAGGAGAGCCAGTGAGTGGCTAGTTACTCACTAAGGATCACTGATCTGCCACCTCCCTTTGGAAAGGCTGTTACCCGCTGAA
>ML107413.1:0-11300 GCA_003697995.1 Taxidea taxus jeffersonii | reverse complement strand
TTCCTGACCCACAGATACTGCATATACTAGTAACTGGTTATTGTTTTAAGCTGCTTGATTTGGGGGTAATTTGTTACATAGCCATAGATATCCAATACAGTAACTGAGATATTCCAACTGGGAAGCTGCTAAGCCAGTTATGATATAATAATCTTGGTGAACTCCTAGGTAATTAAAATAAAAATTACAAGCATTTTGGGCATGTAAAATAACTCAAAAAAAACTAAAGCACAAATTTGTACACTGATTAAACTAGGTGGAAAGTATGTATGTATACATTTCCTCAAAGATCATGAAGAACTTGGAATGAAATAAACAGTTACCCCTACTCATTTCTTGGGCTCATTTATAATATGCAGAATTATATAAAATAAGAAAAACATCTGATTATGTAGATTGTAGATGTCCTATTTAATGGAATAGTCAGTACTAAAGATATAAAAATAATAACACTGTGACTTAATATCACAGAATCAGGGAACTGATTTCTCTTCATAAATAACTGGAGTAAATGTGTGGAGATTTTTAGACATGTCTGCAAATTCACCAACACTTCTTGGACCAAGAGGTGGGATCTATTTCAACCTTCCCTTGGATTTGGGCTGACATTAGTGGTTTCTTGTTACTAATGGAAGGTGCTGGAAGTAAAGACGTGGCTTCCCAGACCATAACAGACAAGGCCATTCAGCTTCTGCTTGGTTGATTTGGGACACTCTGAGGCAAGTAATTGTCATGTAAGTCTACTGACACGTTGGAAAAAGTCATGCATAGGTGCCACCTGTTAGCTGTGTGACAGGGCCATCTGCAAGGCCTGCACTGAATCTCCAGATGACTGCACACACAGCCCGGGTGACTCCCAAATGAGAACGGCCAAGTTGAGCCCTTCCTAAAAGTTTGAGCCACAAAATCATGAAGACAATAAGATGTTATTGTTATATATCACTATGTTTTAGGAAATGTGTTCAGCAGCTGTAGCAACCAGAACAATACACTCTAATAAGAATACACTCTTACAGCTATAAGACTACACTCTTATAGAACTGAGAATGTGGAAGGGAAGAAGGCCATTGATACATAAGCTTGAAACCAGCATGCCATTACTTCTGTTGGCCAAAGCAAGCCCCAAGTCAAGCCCAAGCTCAAAGGTAGAGGAAACAAGCTCTACTTCTTAATGTCATATAGCAACAAATATACATGTACAGATGGGTGAGAACAGGCATCAAATTTATAATCAACTTGCTCAAACCATGAGAGACCTTTAGCTCTAGGAAACAAACTGAGGGTTGCCAGGGGGGAGATGGGGTTTGGGGAATGAGGTAACTGGGGGATGGGCATTAGGAGGACATGTGATGTGAGGAGCACTGGGTGTTAATTGCAACTGATGAATTACTGATCTCTACCTCTGAAATTAATGATGTACTACATGAGGGCTAACTGAATTTAAATTAATAAAAAAGAAAAGATAAAAAGAAGAAAAAAGTGGGGCGGGGGGAAGATGAAAACATATCTGCCAGCAAATAAACAGAAGAAGAAGAAGAAGAAAGAAAAAGGATACACCTACGTTAGTCTTCCAGAAGATGAAAGATCATAAAGAGGCTCACCTAACTCTAAGTTGTCCCACATGCTCCCAGACCAACCCAGGTCCCAGTTTACCATAAACACATGAATGTGCCCTCCACTCAAGACCAGAAGAACTATCTACCTGACCAGCAGCACTAATAAACGGATTGCTCTGTATGCCAAACTTCTGTGCTCATTTGTTGTAGAGCATTACTGAGGCAATAGATAGCTGATAGAACAATCATAATAAAAGCAATGTCTGGAGGGCGCCTGGGTGGCTCAGTGGGTTAAAGCCTCTGCCTTTGGCTCAGGTCATGATCCCAGGGTCCTGGGATCAAGACCCGTGTCAGGCTCTCTGCTCAGTGGGGAGCCTGCTCCCCCCTCTTCCTGCCTCTCTGCCTACTTGTGATCTCTCTCTCTGTCAAATAAATAAATAAATAAAATCTTTAAAAATAAATAAATAAAAGCAATGTATGATGATCAATGTTAACTTTTATACAACTTGAAAATACCAGCTTGCAAAAGGTCATTGTTACCTGTGTCAAACTTTCTTTTAGGCTTAATGCAGGCTAATTAGTATTCAACACTTCAACTTTGTTTTAGGGATTAATGTGTAGTTTAATTGATGATCAATGACTCCTAATGATGTATATAAAAAACTAATAGTTTAAACAAAGTGGGGTGCCTGGGTAGCTCAGTCTGTTAAGTGTCTGCCTTTGGCTCAGGTCATGATCCCAGGGTCCAGGGATCAGACCCCACATCAGGCTCGCTGCTCAGTGGGGAGCCTGCTTCTCCCTCTCCCTCAGCTGCTCCCCCCACTTGTGCTCTCCTTCTTTCAAATAAATAAATAAATAAGATCTTTTAAAAAAATAGTTTAAAACGGAGTAATCAAACCCCAGAGGTAGGCTAACTGGCAAAGCACAGGGCTAGAGGTGGGTTTTGGAGTTTTTTTAAAAACTGGTTTTCTTTTCTGGTAATACTTCTTTTTGTAGTTTTGGGGACTGCAAAAAGAAGACAGAGTTGAGCCTACCTCCAAAAAGGTCGAGAGAAAAACTACACTGGTATTTATTTTGACCCCATATTCCTTAGCAGGTGGGCAGTAAGGTTTAGACCTAACCGAATAGCAGGGTTGATTTTTTTCCCACACACTTTTCCTAATAATAGCCATGCAGTAATTACATACACGGCAACTATGTACCAAGCTACTGTGGTGATCTATTTAAGTAATAGAAACAGAAATATCTCCATACAATACTTATTACTCATAGGAAAAGAAAAACTTAAGTACTATTTACATCAATTCAGATAAGGCACCACCTCTAAAGCCAATAGCAAACCATGTAATGAAGTGTTGAAAGGACATTTTGGGGGCCATATTTATGGCCTTACTCTAATCCTGATCCATAGCAACTTACCCAAAATTTCCAAAGCAGCTATAATTCTAAGCAGACTAAAAAAAAAATACATTGCTATGCAGTCTGCCCTCTTTCTAACCTTTTAACCCCAAGATGGTCAGTCATAAGGTTCAATGTTATGGTCCGAGTTCAAAAGTTTTAATGTTCAGGTTGCTTTTGGCTACTGGGTTTCCTCTTCTAGCTACTAATTGAACCCAACTGCATTCTAAATCTGACTCTGGCAATACATTTAAAAATGTGGTCAAAATAAATAAGCTGTCTCTGTCTCCTCCCTGTCCTCTAGCAGGGAACATTCCTTCCCCATCAAACTGACATCAAATTTTCTCTACATGATAACAGCCACAGACACCAACAGGCATATGGCAGCAGAGCTGGGGTGAGGATGGGCCCATGTACACACTGGACTGAACAACAGGGGATTTAAATAAAATGTTAAGACAACTGTTGGAAAGATGCCACAGGGGCAGTACCTGTGAATTTGAGAATAAAATGTGAGCTTGGACTAAGTGACATTTATGGGCACTTCCATCCCTGAGGCTCACTGAGAAATACCCCCACAAATGGAGAAAGGAATTTGGAAACGAGAGAGCTTGTATGGGGTAGAGAGACTGGAGCAAGGCTGGATCTGCTAGACACAAGGACAGGGCCACAGCTGTGAGGATGGCTCTGGGCTTCAGGGCCAGGCCTGCTTAGGATGGAGACCGCTGCAAGAGAATGTCGCTTCCACCAGGACCATAAGAAGAAGAAGAAAAACAGCTCATCTACAAAACCACAAGTTTTGGAGCCGATTAGAATGCTGAGGTCAAACTAAGTGAACTGAATTCCAAAGGGTGACAAATGCCTCTGTAGGAAGGAAGGACACATGCATTTTCACCTCTGACCAAGCATGGGAGAAAGGGGCCTACTTTTCAGCCGGGGAGAGGAAAATAACAGATTTCAGCAAATTCTGTGTGGATGAGTGTGGTAGCTCAGGACCCCTGGATCCCTACAAGGGGAGTCTGGACCCCACTTGCCAACTCTTTTCCACAGGCTTACATTGAATGCTCAGGAGATGCTCAGGATGGCCAAGACCCTGAAAGGGCCCTTCAGTGCACAGGCCTTATTGACATTTAAAGGGGGAGCAAAGGCTATCTTAAGAATAAGATAGGTTGGGGGCACCTGGGTGCCTCAGTGGGTTAAGCCTCTGCCTTCGGCTCAGGTCATGATCCCAGGGTCCTGGGATCGAGCCCCACATCAGGCTCTCTGCTCAGCTGGGAGCCTGCTTCCTCCTCTCTCTCTGCCTACCTCTCTGCATACTTGTGATCTCTGTCTGTCAAATAAATAAATAAAATCTTAAAAAAAAAAAAAAAGAATAAGATAGGTTGGCCCTTGGGCCTGTGAGTAGTTGCAAGCGAGGGACAGTGTCTTGGTCAGTGTGGCCTGCCATAGGATGCCACAGACTGGGTGGGGTTCAACAATAGATATTTATTTCTCACAGTTCTAGAAGCTAAGTCCAAGGGCAGGGCACCAGCAGACTCAGTTTGTAGGGAGAGTCTGCTTCCTGGCTGCCTTCTGATGTGGTGGAGAGAGAAAACATTCTGGTGTCTCTTCCCCTGATCTTCTAGGGACATAAATCCCTTCATGAGGGGTTCCAGCCTCATGACTTCATCCAAACTTCATTATTACTTCCTAATGGTCCCACTTCTTAATACCAGCCTATTAGGAGTCAGGGCTTCAACCTATGGATTTAGGAGAGGGGACACAAACATCCAGTTCATAACAAATGGGCATAAAACCTGTCTGTGTCCCTTCTCTAATATCAAACAAAAGCCATCTGCTCCTGAGGAGGGGCAAGAGCTGACCCTCTGACATGAGGCAAAAGCAGTATGTGGCTGGGGAGGAGGCGAGAAATCCTTCCAACTCCCCTCCATCTTCTCCCCATACTCCCCCTACCCCAAGGATGGCTGCCTGACTAGAGAGGACTGGCTAAGAGCCATTTCCCCCTGGGCAGGGGCTCAGGTCTAGGATCCTTCCCTGGTACAAAACAAAAGAGTTAAGGTAGGAAAACGTTTGCCTATAAGAATGGACCAGTAGGGTAACTGTTGCTCTTGCTGTCCCCAAAGCCAGGGGACATGAGTGAGAAGGTAACAAGACTTAATATTCCCAAGGAAGCCCTGCTCACTCAGAGACACTAGGTTCCTCAAGGCCTGTCTGGAACACCCTCTCCGTGGGCTGACACCCATAGATTCAAGCACGGATGCTCTTTCCACTTATCTCCCTTACAACACCCACAGAAACTCCAGTCACTTCTAGAACAACGGTGACCACTCTTCGGCAGTCTTAGTCCTCATGCTGATGGCTCTGACTTCCAGTCAGCCCAGCCCTGCTGGCCATCCAGGCACCCCCACCCATGCCTACTGTTCACTGCTCACAAGGAGTTATTCATCCACAGGCCACACGGTGTGGTGCTAGGAACTGTGGGTTGCTCTATTCTTCCCTCTGGCTGGTTTCTTCTCTGACAGAAAGTCAGTACAGGGGGCCTATTCACATTCCTGTCTGATGTCTTTCAAACCACGACACTGATAGCCTCGCCTGACATCTTCTTATAGAACAATCAGGTGACCCTGTAATCTCTCCCAGACATATGGAACCACACCACATTGTGGTGATAGGCCTGCCCATCACACATTTCTCAATATGAAAATACAGCCTTTCTCATCCACTTCTCACCAACCTACCCAAAGCCCCTGGCTGAGTGTTCCATAGCTAACTCTATAAATGTCCCACCTGATATCTACTGTGAGCTCCTCTTGGCACAATTCACCCTGTTCCTCGGCTCTGTCTCCCACCCCTGCCTGACCTGCTGCCCTCTAGAAGAGAGAAGGAAGCTGGTGTGCACTGTACATGCACAAGCCAGTGGGTGCTTTCACACACATTCAAGTCTCATAACTTCTTTATTATCCCAGTTTTGCACAAAAGAAGCCAAGACTCTGGTAGCTTGGAAATGGTCATGCAGCTGAGAAATAGAGAGTTGGGATTGAAACCACTAACCCTGTAGCCCATCCCTTTCCCTCCATTCCTCCATGTGTTGTTAGAAGGCCTAGCAGGGTGTGGACAATGAGGAAAAGATGGCATCCCTCCTCCCCGTCAGACAACGTGGCAGAGGCTTGCTCAGACGTTTCTTCTAGCCACTGGTCCGAATCATCGGCAGCAATTTACCACCAAGAGGTTAACATTTCCTAGTCTAGGCAGCTGAGCGAGGTACTGACCAGACCCACAAGAGAGCCATTTTCAAGGCGGTGACAAAGTGACTCTCCCTTGTTTAAGGAGGCCTTTCAATTGCCCCTCCACCCCTTCGTGTCCTCCAAACTCCACTACTGAGCTCCACGCAGTAGGTAGAAATGAGCAAAGAAAAAGAAGGAAACAAATTTAAAAGATACTGGGAAGGAAGATCCCTTACCTTTTTAATTTCAGCATAAGCTTGGAGAGCAAAAAGTTTTCAAATAATGTAATCATGGGGTAAATGCATAAAGATTAACCTGGCTAAGTCTGCGCCTGCGACAGCAAAAAGACTAACCATACTCAAGACTCTCTTGAACATTCAATCTGAATAAACTTGGCTCAGATTGTAGATAGTAAAGCCCCGCTGCTTATGAGTGAATCACACTTAAACATGCACGAGAGGAAAAACTTGCCCCTTTCATTTTCTCCGAATGTGTATTTAGACCATCAAGGACACTGTTCATGGGTCCTATAAACTTGAGTCCCTGTCTTTTTTTTTTCTCCCTTGAATCAGCTCTAGTACTTTTGTCAAGATAATGGAAACCAACCAGAGTAGCTTTGAGCACCTGAAGGACAATCCTGCAGTTAAAGGCTCCATTCCCTAGCTCCATAATTTCTTCTTACAGAGATAAGAATGTAAAAAGTGTTCTGAAGTTCTAAGACCTGTTCTGACCTCCTGGAGAGTCACTACTTTGCAAGATACAACACGGTAAAGTTCAAATTTCCAAAGTGCCAACTGATTTGAAGGAATATGAAAAGTTTATGAAAATGAGACTTTTAAAAAGCCTGAATTCTTAATAGTGTTGGAAAATTACATCAACTTTCAATTTCCTACCCAAATGTGAACAGCCTTCAAAAGAGATGTGCTCCCCTTTCTGGGAAAATTTTTCCAGAAAGCCTCACCATTTTACTATTATTTTCACTTAGCAATGGATGACTTTCAGGACACTGAGTTGTTTGTTTTTGGGTTTCTTTCCCCCATTTTATTTTATTTTATTTCTTTTCAGTGTTCCAGCATTCATTGCTTATGACACTGAGTTTTTAAGAGAGAATCATCTCTCCCTCTTTTCTCATGTTTTTTCAACAGAACTTTTGGAAGAAACACAAAACAAAACCAAAATCCCTCCACTAATTTTCCAATACCTCGGGTTTTTTCCAGTTGACTTTGGGCGGCTAATCATGGAATCCAATCTGTAGGCAGATTATTCATTTCCTATTCTTTTTCTAGTTAACGTGATTTACGAACACTTCTACGCAACATAACAAACACTGCAATAATTCTTCTACAGAATCCCTGGAAGACATTTATATAAACAACTTAGATGTATAATGATTTTGGGTTATTGAAGAATATCCTTCAGGGGTGCCTGGGTGGCTCAGTGGGTTAAAGCCTCTGCCTTTGGCTCAGGTCATGATCCCAGGGTCCTGGGATCGAGTCCCGCATTGGGCTCTCTGCTCAGCAGGGAGCCTGCTTCTCCCCCTCTCTCTGCCTGCCTCTCTGCCTACTTGTGATCTCTGTCTGTCAAATAAATAAATAAAATCTTAAAAAAAAAAAGAATATCCTTCAAAAGTGAAATCACAAACAAACAAACTTAACTGGGAGAACAGTTTGAAGCCCTTAGCTACATAAAAATGGTCTATTTTGTGCATGTTTCCACTAACCCTCAGATATAGAATTTTGGTCATGTAGAATTCTAAAATCTGAACACAAACATACCACACATACCTTGGAAAAATACTGTATTTCAGAAATTTGAGTTTATGAAATTACATTTTCATACATCTGCAAGTATATTTTCATTTGATGAAACATATATTATGTATATATAACAACAAGCACACTGAAAAAAATCCATAGTAATTACAATTTCATATATCTTTTATTAAATATTTGTTTTATGAAACTGAGCTCAGGTTTCAAAATAATATGAAATCCACCTATATTTCGAGGGTATGACATTGTCACCTAAATCTTAGAGACAAATGTTTTTAGAAACATTTTCATTTTCATTTGTTTTTCATTAGAAAACAAACTATAAAATTCCAGCCATGACTGCCCCCTCTGAAATACATTTCCAGAAAGCCTCACCCAGTTAGTGACTAGATGTAATAAGGGCACGAACATCCCTCAGGTTGTTGACATGCAATATTCGTTCACTGAGCCTTGAAAACAAAAAAGAGGGGTACCAGGCCACTTTGTCCCTGTGTGTAGCAGGGCAGTCACCCAAGGTGGTGACATACATAATTAGAGAATTTGCATTCCTCCTTTTTTGAGTGAGAGTGGAGCATGAACACTTGCAAGGCTCCAATCAGCCACTCCATCTGACCCCTCCTAATGGGAGAATGGCTCAGGGGGTCACAGAAGCCATCCCTTGAGTGTCCAAGAATGGGCCAGTTGCCCTGTCGCTCAGTTCCTGCATTGGCCATTTCCACTAATGCATTTAACAAGTATTGGTTGAGTCCCATGTGCTCGGCCCCTGTAAGGCCCTGGAGGGAGGTCCAGTGGAGACCAAAACCAGCGATTTGCTCTGGCCTCGTGGGGCATATAAGCAACAAGCGAAGGTGATGAGGAGCTGGGAAAGCAAAGGCTCTCTGGACCCAGTCAAAGATTCAGGAAAGCCTCTCCTGAGATCTGAAGGAGATGGAGGGGTTCAGGAATTGGACGGAATCTTCCTGCTGTGGTCTGCAGGTGCAAAGGCTTGTGGCAGGACGAAGAAGGGCAATATTGAGAAGGCCAGTATGCTCTGACGCAGGGCACTGAAGTGAAGAATGATGTAGAAGCAGGAGCGGAAGGCTCAGCTGGCCCTGGCAGGGCCTCTTCTGCTCAGCTGGGAAAGAGCCCTAAGACACAGGAAGCCACGGAGGGCATTAGGCATGCTGCAGAAGGCATGGGGGATGGGAGGCTTTAGCTGGTGTGCATTGTGAAAAACTCACTCTGGCTGCAGAGGGAAGAACATTTGGCATGGAATTGGAGCAGATTATGGCTAAGCTAGTTTGATGGCTGGGGGAGAGAATATTGTGGCTTCTATTACAGGGTCAAAATGGAGTTGGACAGAAGTAATAACATTCAAGAAGTATTTAAGAAGCAAAATCCACAGGACTAATGATAGTGCATAGATTTTGTTAGGGATGACTTCCAAACTTGAACATGGACTCTGGTAAATATATGGAGATGGAGAACCATCACGGCCCCTCAGAACATTGCAGGGATAGGAAAGAATTAGAGATCAGGATCCTCTGTTCAGTTCGATACCACACCTGAAGTTTTTTTCTTCCCTTTCCAAGACAGGAAGCAGAAATAGATCCAGAAGGGAGAGCATAGGAGGAAGAATTATTCTTGTCTATGAATCTGTAAAGTACCAGGCTTCTCTAGCATGAAATCCCATTATCAGAAAAGTCAGCACTTGAAACAATATCTTTTTATTCCACAGACTCTGAAAACTAGCCCCTATAGTACAATGTACTGTGAAGACACAGTCTCCAATGATGATGAAAATTATGATAATGAAATTTTCCTACCATTATGATCATCAGCATTAAAAAAGAATTACCATTTATTGAGAACCTTATAGCAGGCAATGGAATGAGAGTGCTTAATCCTTACAAAAATCACTACCAGGCAAGAGACGAGGTGAACAAAGCTCAGAGAGGTTGAATCAAAAGGAGTTCCTGGTAAAGGTTTAAAACAACCTCCTTCTGTGCCCACTATCTTGCCCAGTGCTCTAAGATCACTTTCATAATTTCCGTTCTAAAATTCTTCTTGCTTTCTGGGTAGAGACGTGTTCACTCCTGAGTATCTACCGGGTGTCTCTGAATTTCTTGGTACTTTCCAAGCATAGAATCTGGGACAGAACATTAGCATTTCCTCCCACCCTGGCCCTCAATACATAACACTTACAAATCTGGCTGTATTTAAGAGCCAAGAGAATATATATAAAATCACTCATAATTTATAAATGACACACACAGAGAGAGAATTGAGTATGTCTTAATCAAAATGATCTCTAAAGACCTTAGTCCTTCATTTTTAATTAGGTTGGTTCAGATAATCTTTCGTTCCCATACTTTCATGCCCAGAACCACCAAATCCAACTTCTACTGAACCTCAAATAAACTCACACATGTAATGTGTGCTCATAAGTAAAAAATTAAGAGAGCAAAAAATTAGATAATTTTAAAAAGGTGACAGGTGGCTTGTTCTTGATTCATTGGTTTATGGAACTAGCTCAACTTCAAAGAACCATTGATTGCTTGTGAAATAAGAAGCATTGTGATGATGTCTTAGGTTCAGTTCCCTAGAAGCAGAGTCTGAGATAGGAATTTGGATGCAGTTCTCCAGAGAAGGAGTAGCTGTGAGTCTTAGGAAGCCACACTCACAGAATCCAGGGGAATAGAAGCATCAACCCGGTGGGGAACCTGGACAGTGCACCCATAGCATGCCCTACAGGCTGTCTTTACAAGGTGAACTTGCTTTCTTATAAAACTTCTCTATATATGGAGTGCCCTGGGAGCTTGCTGGGCACCTCTCCCTCTACAGAGAAGAAAACTGAAATTCAGAGAGGTGGAATCACTCAGAGAATCAATGAGCAGAGCTGGTTTAACCCAAATCTTTAAACTTCAACTTCCCTTTATTCAATCTGATAACCTGAAAACTCTCCCAGTATAAAATATGTATAAATGTGGATAAAATGTAATAAACAACATTTTACAAGCTTGGTTGAGCTCAGAGAGAAAACAGGGTATGTACAGAGGCCAAAAAGAAAGAGAAAATGGAGTGGCAAGCCTATGTTAGTGTGCAGGTATCCCTGGAGGAGAAGGGTGGGGAACCTAGGAGTTTGGATTTTAATGGCCAAAGAGGGTTGAGGGTTTAATCCTGGACCCAAAGGTGGGCTGGAATGAGAACTGAGAGCCCCATGAAAAGCTGCGAACTTCACAGGGCTACCTGGAAGAATGAACTAGAAACAGAGTCGACCCACTAGCATAATGAGGCAGTAAGGATGCTTGTTTCAGTTTAAGCTCTGGGTAGAAAAAAAAGAAAGACAGAAAAAGAAAAAGTCTCACTGC